>UESW01003967.1:0-16364 GCA_900491605.1 Calamus simplicifolius | reverse complement strand
TTTAATAACCGTGATTCGGGATCAAAGGAAAATCTTTGCATGCGTCATGGTTCAGGCGATGGGCTCGGCGCGCAGCAGGGCACTGCTTTCAACCTGGGAGGCCATGTGGAGGCATGGCCCAGGTGTTTTGAATCTCGGGGCTTCTGGCCTTGGTAGTTGTTCCCGGTTCATTTTTTGCCTATAAAAGGGGGAAAGAGGGGTCGTGTTAGGTCATTCCCAAAGTTTCTTTCCCATTGGAGTTTCCACCATGCTCATTTGTCTGTTGTTGCGAGTGGGAGGGTCGAGCTTTCCTTTCATAAGCCCTACATTTGCGAACGTTGGTTGGGGCTTTCCGATCGCCCAAGTCCGAGCTGATTTTTACGAAATCACGGGTGGGTTTCGTTTAGGGCACGTAGGTCACCCGAATTTGAACATAGTTTAGGAGTCCGTTTAGATTGGTCGAGGCTTGTAAGCTGCCCGAGTCCGAACGCGAGTTTTCTTGGGGGGTTACTGGTCTCTGTTTGGACCAGTGGCGGACCTAGGCGGTCCTTCAGAAGGAGTTCCTTTACTTCTTCGGAGTATCAGGAGGTTTTTGCCTTCATTTTCATTTTTAGGGTACTCGAGAAGTTACCCTGCTTCAAACGACACCCTGGGGTGCGGCTAAGGCGTGAGAATTTTGCTCATTTGGCTGACGATTTGGTGGTCAGGCGCGATCAGGGCGCGGGAATATCACTCGGTTGGCCTGAGGAACTTGATAACTAAGGTCGCTCCCCGGCTTTGGCCGAGGTTTCTAGCGGCAGAATGTAGCCCTTGGCTTCATCCAAAGTTTACGCACTCCGGTCTTGGCCGGGGCTTTAAAGATCGCAGCCCTGTCTAGGCTCGGAGATCTTGTTGCTTGGGCGTGCCGAGGTTTTGTTACTCGACCCAGCCGAGGTTCGGAGATTTTTTACTTGGCCCTGCCAAGGTTCGGAGAATTTGTTGCTCGGCCCAGCCGAGGTTCGGAGATTTTTTACTTGGCCCTGCCAAGGTTCAGAGAATTTGTTGCTCGGCCCAGCCGAGGTTCGGAGATTTTTTACTTGGCCCTGCCAAGGTTCAGAGAATTTGTTGCTCGGCCCAGCCGAGGTTCGGAGATTTTTTACTTGGCCCTGCTAAGGTTCGGAAATTTGTTGCTCGGCCCAGCCGAGGTTCGGAGGATTTGTTACTTGGCCCTACCAAGGTTCGGAGAATTTGTTGCTTGGCCCAGCCAAGGTTCGGAGGATTTCTGTTCAGATAGATAACTCGGTTGTGCCGAGGATTGGTGAGCAGCACCTGTTTCTTTTGCAATCTTTGGCAATGTAATGCATGATGATTCACGTTGCAAATTACGAAAACACGTGACGACAGGAAGGTATAATAAGGTATATAAAATGGACTTATAGAGGACATACCCTATTGATAATACTTACGGATATTGTCTGAGTTCCTCGTCCGGGGGACAGACTTTCCGTTTAGATCTTGCAGCTTGTAGGTTCCCGGTCCAATGATCTCCGCTATTTGGTATGGGCCTTCCCAGTTTGGTGCCAGCTTTCCTTGTTCCAGTGGTTTGGAAACAGAGGCTTTCCGGAGAACAAGGTCGCCAGGCAGGAAGGCTTTCCCTTTGACTCTGGAGGCGTGGTAGCGGGCCACCCTTTGTTGATAAGCAGCCACTCTGATCCGGGCCTTCTCTCTAATCTCCTCTATCAGGTCAAGGTTGGTGCGGAGCTGTTCATCGCTAGCTTCCTCTGAGTAGCTTTCCACCCGTAGCGAAGGGAGGCCTATCTCTACAAGGATAACGGCCTCCATGCCGAAGGCCATCCAGAATGGGGTTTCACCTGTGGGGACCCTCGGGGTGGTGCGGTAGGCCCATAGGATGTGGTGCAACTCGTCCGCCCACCTGCCTTGGGCTCTGGAAAGATGAGCTTTGATTCCTTGAAGCAGGGTCCTGTTGGTCACTTCGACCGCTCCATTGGCTTGTGGATGCCCGACCGAGGTGAAGTGGTGACGGATTCCGTGCTCTTCGCAGAACTGGCGGAACTTACAGTTGTCGAATTGCTTGCCGTTATCGGTGATTATAGTATGCGGGAGGCCGAATCGGCAGATGATGGACCTCCATACAAAGTCTCTGGCTCGTGCCTCGGTTATTTGTGCAACCGCCTCCGCCTCGACCCACTTAGTGAAGTAGTCGATGGCGACAAATAGAAATTTCCGCTGCCCCGTGGCAAGCGGGAATGGGCCGAGGATGTCCATCCCCCATTTGGCGAAGGGCCAAGCGGAGGATATAGGAACCAGATCGGCGGAGGGGAGTCTTTGAATGGTTGAGTGCCTCTGGCATGGGTCGCAAGCTCGGACAAGATCTTCTGCATCCTTCTGCATTGTCGGCCAGTAGTAGCCTTGTCGCAGCACCTTGTGGCATAGGGACCGGCTTTCCAGATGGTTATCGCAAAACCCCTCATGCACTTCGCGGAGAGCATAGTCTGCTTCGGACGGGCGAAGGCATCTGATCAGTGGCATGGAGAAGGATCGTTTGTAAAGTTGATCATCGATCAGCATGTAGTGGGTGGCCTGTAGCTTCAGCTTTCTAGCCTCTCTCCGGTCGGGTGGAAGCGACCCTTCTTTGAGATATTTCAGAATGGGATCGAACCATGATGGTTCGACTTCAACTTGCATTATTTGGTCGGCTTCCACGATGCTGGGCTTCTCTAGGGTCTCCAGGTGGAACTTTTGTTCGGCGTCCATTGATTCCGTGGTCGCCAATCGGGACAGTAGGTCGGCGCGGGCATTCTCGGATCTGGGAATCTGAGTGATCTCAAATTCAGAAAAATGGGGAAGCAAGCTCCGCACCCCTTAAAGATATCGAACCATGTTCGGCTCCCGAGCCTCAAACTCTCCTCATACATGGCCGGCCACTAGCTGAGAGTCGGTGAAGGCATTAAGCTTCTCCACCTTCAGATTGCGGGCGATTCGGAGACCGGCTAGCAGGGCTTCGTACTCAGCTTCGTTGTTGGAGGCCGGGAAAGAGAACCGGACACCATATTCAAAGGTTACCCTCTCTGGACTGGTGAGAACCAGGCCCGCACTGGAGCGATGGGCATTAGATGACCCGTCGACATGGAGGAGCCAGCGGGCTCCAGATTTTGGTTCTTCGGGGGAGTCTAGGGTAGAACCGTCCTCTGGGATGGTACACTCGAGGAGGAAGTTGGCTAGCACCTGAGCTTTGATGGCTGGGCGAGGCTGAAAGTGGATGTCATGCTCGCTCAACTCGACGGCCCACTTGGTCATTCTTCCTGATGTCTCGGGGCGGTGGACTATCACCTTGATGGGTTGGTCAGTCAGGACCGTCACGGAATGTGCTTGGAAGTACGATCGCAGCTTCCGAACTGAGGTGATTAAGGCCAACACCATCTTCTCAATTCTGCTATATCTTGTCTCCGCATCGCGGAGTAGCCTGCTGATATAAATCGGCTTTTGGACCTTGCTTTCCTCTCTTACCAGCACCGAATAGACGGCACCTTCCGAAACAGCTAGGTACAAGAACAGGGTCTCGCCCGGGGTCGGACTGCTGAGGAGTGGGGGCGAGCCAAGGTATTTCTTGAGATCTTGAAATGATTTTTGACATTCAGGAGTCCACTGGAAGTTCTTAGCCGACCGAAGGGTTTTGAAGAAGGGGAGGCATCTCTCGGCCGACCGCGCCACAAAGTGGTTAAGAGCCGCTATCCTCCCGGTTAGGCGCTGGACCTCTTTAATAGATGCCGGGGGCGCCATTTGTTGGAGAGCTTGAATCTTCTGGGGGTTAGCTTCGATACATCGCTGGGAGACCATGAAGCCGAGAAACTTCCGGAGTTAACGCCGAAGGCGCATTTGGTCGGATTGAGCCTCATCCCATACTTGCGCAGCGTTGCAAAGCTCTCTGAGAGGTCCTCGACATACCGTGATGCTTCTTTGCTCTTGACCAGCATGTCGTCCACGTACACCTCCATATTTCGGCCGATTTGCTCCTTGAATACTTTGTTAACCAGCCTTTGGTAGGTGGCACCTGCATTTTTAAGACCAAAGGGCATGACGCGGTAACAGTAAGTACCTCGGTCGGTTATGAAGGCAGTCTTTTCTTCATCCTCGAGGGCCATCCGGATCTGATTGTAGCCTGAATAGGCATCCATGAATGATAGCATCTGGTGACCTGAGGTGGCGTCCACGAGCTGATCGATCCGGGGAAGAGGGAAGCTGTCCTTCGGGCAGGCTTTGTTGAGGTCGGTGAAGTCGATGCAAATCCTCCACTTGCCGTTCGACTTCTTCACCATGACGACATTTGATAGCCAGCTTGGATAATTTACCTCCCGGACGAAATTTGCCTCGATGAGTTTGTCTACTTCTTCTTCAATGGCCTTTTGTCGTTCCGGGGTGAAGCTCCTCTTCTTCTGCTTGACGGGCCTATGCATCTCGTCCACGTTGAGACGATGGACGAGAACCTCGGGGTTGATCCCTGGCATGTCAGAGGCGGACCAGGCGAAGATGTCAGCATTGCTTCGGAGAAACCTGATCAATCTGTGCCGAGGTTTCGCCCTTGAGTAGCGACCCGATTTTTATGGTTCGGTCGGGACGAGCCTCATCCAACGACACCTCCTCCAGTTCCTCTGCTGGTTCTCCTCGCTGTTCGGCGAAGTCCTCCTGAGCGTCTAGCTCGTCAACCTCCGGCACTCTGGACTGAAGGCTGGTAACAAAACATTGCCGTGCCATGGCTTGACTTCCATGAACAACTCCAACTCCTTGTTCGGTGGGGAATTTCATGGACAAGTGGGGGATGGAGACAACTGCCTTGAGGGACATTAGGCCAGGCCTGCCGAATATGGCGTTGTATGGGGACCTGAGTTTGGTCACTAGGAAGTCCGTGTAGATAGTGGCCACAAGGGGCCAGGCTCCCGTGCGGACCGTCAGGGTGACGACCCCTTCCAGGACGATGATGTCTCCTGTGAATCCCATTAGGGTGGAATCCATGGCTCGAAGGTTTTCCCTGAGTAACTTCATCTTGGCAAACACATCGAGGTACAGAACATTCACCGAACTTCCACTGTCAACAAGGATCCGGCTTACATCATAGTTATTCAAATTAAGGGATGCAACTAATGCATCATCATGGGGGAACTATATCCCTTGGGGATCATCGTCGGAGAAGGAGAGCTCGCCCGTCCGCGCCCTCTTTGGCACTGATCCTTCACCATCATCCCTGGGGCTCGACCCGCCGGCCTCTTCGATCATGTTGATGCGGCCGATCACGAGCGGATTTGGTGGAGGAGGAGGTTGTTGAGGTTCGGGCTGGCGGTCACCTCCTTACCCCGGCTCGGGCGCCCTCCTAAACTGATTCAGTCGTCCCCGCTGGATCAGCCTCTCAATTTCATTTTTCAGCTGCCAGCATTCTTCAGTATCATGGTCGTGCTCCCGGTGGTAGCGACAGTACTTGGTGGGGTCTCTTCGGGTCGGGTTCCCTCGGAGAGGAGCTGGCCGAGGGAGCTGACGCTCTATTTCCATGAGGATCTGCGCCCGGGGCACGGTTAGTGGAGTGTAGCGATCGAATTGCCTGGGAGGGCTCCAGGAGCGATTCCTCGACGGCAGCGGGGGAACTCTCTAGCGGCGAGGTGGACTCGACCGACGGGCGGTACGGTGCCTGTCATAACCTTTGGACTCCTTCTTCTTTGCCAGCTCGACACGGGCAACTCTCCGCGATTCTTCGACCCTAGCGTATTTGTCCGCCAGAGCCATCATATCAGAGAGGTTAGGGGGGTAGCTGACTTCCATAGCCAGGTAGAAGTCGCTTTCCTTTGAGACTCCCCCCGCCAAGGCGGACATAGCCACCTCATGATTAAGGTGGTCCACCTCTAACATGGCCTTATTAAAACGACCGAGATAATTTCTCAACGACTCCCCCTCTCTCTGCTTGACTTCGAAGAGGGAGTCAGATCTTCGTCGGTGGCGGCGACTGCTGATAATATGTATACAATATACATTGTATATATATATATATTGGTATATATGTACATATACATGTATATATATATATATGTATATATACATATACATATACATACTATAATATATATATATTATGTATATATACATAATATACGTATATCAGGTGTGTGATATATATATATATATATATAGTATATATGTCGATGTGTGTCCTTTTGTGTCTGTGGAAGGAATTCTTGGCCGTTTCGGAAAAAACGCGAATCGGAGCTAGGAGAGCTCCTTGATGGCGAGATCCATCTAGCCATGGGTTCTAGGAATGACGATAGGCGAATCGTGGATCGCTCACAGGGAAGCTCTTGGAAGCTTGGTCTCGGTCTTATTGATCGGTGTGGAAGCTCGCCGAGCCTCGGTATGTGGCCAAGCTGTAGAAGAAATTCTGGGAGCTTCTTATTGGCAGATGGGGTCAGTCTTAGCACGCAATGACGAGCATCGCCACAGCCGTGCCCGGCCATATATACGTAGTCCCCAAACGGAGGGGTCGTCGAAGGAAGATGCGACGGTTTCTTGAGGCTTCTTGCCTCTTGACAGGCTCCGAAGGCTTGGTCTCGACGGGGGGAGGAGGAGCATCGACGGCCTGCTTTGATGGCGGTGCCGCCGAGGACTGGTGGCTGGAAGCTCTGCCACATTGAGATGGGAGCTTCAGCAATCGAGATCGCCACAGACTACGTGAAATGGATTGGAAGAATCCAGTCTTGCAGCCACGATCCGGCCCCGAGCATATGTTGGCCATGTGATGAAATTCTTAGCTTCTTTTCCGACAATTCTTCATTGCATTCAAGCCAAGTCATCCACAAATCCAAGCAACGAACCAGAATCCACAGTTTAATGGATTAAAAGAATCCTAACCCCGTTGGAAGCCTCATGCTAATTGCTCAAAAACATGGAGAGATGCCGATAAAATCGCGATCAAAACGGGATCTTTCTGCGTGTCGACGAAAAAAAAAATGGTGTCCAAAAATAAGGTCGGGAACCGACGCAAAGGTAACAGAAATCCAAAAAAAAATAAAAGGTGGCACCTTTCCAAGGAGAAATTAAAAAAGCAAGCGTGTAGTCCTTGAATCAATCAAAGCAAGCGTATCAAACCCTCGATCGAATTCTCTGGCGCGCGGAAGGCTTCTTGAGAGAGACCAAGAGAAGCAAAGAACGAAATTTAAAAAAAAAAAAAAGCGCGATGGAGGGGAGACCAAGAGAATCAAATCTGGCACTTAAGCAGAGGACGCAGAGGACGCAGCCCGTGCCGATGGCGTCGTACGTGGGCGCCCGCGCCAGCGTTCTCTTCCTGCGCCTCTCTCCCTCGCCGCTGCTCCAGAGACAGCTTCTTGAATTTCTTGATGGGAAGAGAAGCGCCTGCTTCGCTTTCCTTCTCTTGGAACAAGACGACGACGACCCTCGCTTCTCCTTCCTCCTCGCTCCCTCATCGTCTCTAACACCACCGCCACCGCATAAGGCCAACTCCCACAGCTCTGCCATAAAAGAATTAAATGATATAAAAGAAAAGGAACAACACAAGGGAAGCGAAGAGGGAAAGAATCCTCGATCATCCATCCATAGAAGGGAGAAAATAAAAAGCAAGGAGAGAACGCCTCCCCACGAGAGCTTGTTCTCTAACATCGTATCTATCTGGAACGATCGAGGATTCTAAGAGAGAGGGAGGGCGCGTGAAGAGGAAGAGGATGGCTGAGATGGGAGAAGAGCTTCCCGGCTTCACCGGAGCATCTCGTGGGTTGAATACTCTCCCCGTATGAAGCCCGCTGGGGATCCAGATCCTTAGCCGCCCTCTTTTGTCTTCCGTCCCCGAAATATTTTGGCGCTAGCTTAAAAATTGAAACAGAAGTCAGGTGGCGCCGTTTGGAATAAAAATAAGATTCCGACGCTCCGTATCCTACGATATAATTTGCCATTGCCGACGCGTCGGCATCAGACGCTTTTAAGAATCGGCTTCAAAAATCAAACGGAGCGTCGTTACAATTTGTTATCTTCCGATACTTTACAAAAGCATCGGTTTAATTCGATATAGGATGCTACAGGGTAGCATCAGAAAAATATATATATATATATTGATATTCATTCTTTTTTTTAATATATATATGTATATCTATATATATATATATATTGTTGGGAGGTAAAATCGTTATTGCATCAATATCCGTGCGAGGCGGCTAAGGCCAACCTCCTCCCTTCGGCCTCCTCGGCTTCCGTGGCTCGGCCCTCCCGGGCTTCCGTGGCTCGGCCTCCCCGGGCTTTCGTGGATCGGCCCTCCTGTGGCTCGGACCTCCCGGGCTTCCGTGGCTCGGCCTCCCCGGCTTTCGTGGATCGGCCCTCCTGTGGCTCGGCCCTCCCGGGCTTCCGTGGCTTGGCCTTCCCGGGCTCCCGTGGCTCGTCCTCCCCGGGCTTCCGTAGCTCGGCCTCCCCGGGCTTCCGTAGCTCGGCCTCCCCCGAGCTTCCATGATCTGGCTTCACTGAATGCCCCACGATCCAATACCCACCTCCGCGGAACCTGACGCGGGAGAGCCTCAGCCTACTGTAACGGCACCCTAGACAAGGAATCATACTGAGAAGTGGTCTAGAACCTATCAAGGCCACCTAAGACCTACATATCTACCAAATCTCAAGCCATCAAGGGGCTCTCCGGCCGTCGATCCCCTAACAGATAAGATACGGATCCCAACAGCCCCACAACGGCCTGATTCGATCCACCCCCGTATCCTAACAACCTCTGAACCTTCCAGAAGGCGCTCAAGATCCAGGTGACAGTCTATAAATGGGACACTCCCAGATTCCCTCAGGTACGCACATTCGCGCGCTCACACCCTCACTCTCCTCTCTCGCCGGCAGCTCGTCGGTGCTCTTGCCCTCTAGAGCTCCCGATTGGCCGCCCCTGAGAGGCCTCCCGAGAGATCCACCTCCCCACTGTCTGGTTGATCGCGATTTCTTCTCCACTGACTTGAGCATCGGAGGGTCTTCCGCGAGGGCCACCCCCAACGCCTCTCGCGCGAGGACTTTTGTGCAGGTCCGCCCCCCTTTTTGGAGATCGACCGCGCCCGAGTCGGAGGACGGATCCCGCGGCAACAGATTGGCGCTAGAGGAAGGGTCTCAAGTCCCATTAAAACTTGGAAAGAGGAGATAAGGATCTAAATCCGGAGTAGAACCTCTCTAATGGCCAATCGGAGAAGAGCAACCTCTGAAGCTCAAGATCAGGTCGCTTCCCAGAGGCCTGATCCGACGAGCGGTGTGGCGCCGCAACCACCACCAGTCGAAACCCCGTCACCGCCTGCCATCCCGGTGACCCAGGACCAGTTTGCTTCGCTGGTCCAACAAGTTCAAACTCTGACCCATCTGGTCCAGGAGCGCCTCACGGCTCCTCCTGCTCCACACTTTCATAAGGAAGCGGCGGTTCCTTCTTCACCGGCGACCTCCTCCTCCAGTCCGCACAAATCCGCGGACCCCCCACACCGACCTAGAGGGGACAAGCCGATCCCGAGGCGGTCACAACAGAGATCCTCCCAGATCTCGGCGAGCCCGGTCTCTCTCACCGGTGACCTCCCACCATGATTCGACGCCGTCTCTGCGATCTTCTCGCCCAGCTCCTCCTCTGGCTGGCGAAGAGGAGATCCGTCGTCAGATCCAGGAAATGCGTCAAGAGCTGGACGCCGCCAAGCAGGCCCATCCGCCCCAGCCCAAGGCGGAGCAGGGCATCCCTTTCTCTAAGAGGATTATGGAGGAAGTGATTCCCTCCCATGTCAAGTTACCAGCCGTCGAGCCTTACCACGGCTCTTCTGACCCGGACGACCATCTTAGCAGCTTCCGGTCAATAATGATGTTCCACGGAGCATCTGATGCGGTCCTCTGCGCGCCTTCCCCTCCACCCTCAGAGGATCCGCCCGAACCTGGTTCAATGCTTTGAAGCCAGGTTCTATCGATTCATTTGACGAGCTGAGCCGCCTTTTTATTGGTCAGTTCGTCAGCAGCCGCCGCCACCGACGAAGATCCGACTCCCTCTCCGAAGTTAAGCAGAGAGAGGGGGAGTCCTTGAGGAATTACCTTGGCCGTTTCAATAAGGCCATGTTGGAGGTGGACCACCTTAATCATGAGGTGGCCATGTCTGCCCTGGCGGGGGGAGTCTCGAAGGAGAGCGACTTCTACCTAGCTATGGAGGTCAGCTACCCCCCCAGCCTCTCTGATATGATGGCCCTGGCGGACAAGTACGCTAGGGTCGAAGAATCGCGGAGAGTTGCCCGCGCTGAGCAGGCAAAGAAGAAGGAGCCCAAAGTCCCCGACAGGCACCGTCCCGCCCGGCGACCAAGTCCGCCTCGCCGCCAGAGAGTCCCTCCGCTGCCGCCAAGGAATCGCTCCCGGAGCCCTCCCAGGCGATTCAACCACTACACTCCGTTGACCGTGCCCCGGGCGCAAATCCTCATGGAGATAGAGCGCCAGCTCCCCGGCCAGTACCTCTCCGAGGGAACCCGACCCGAAGAGATCCTACCAAGTACTGCCGCTACCACCGGGAGCACGGCCACGACACTGAAGAATGCTGGCAGCTGAAAAATGAAATCGAGAGACTGATCCAGCGGGGGCGACTGAATCAGTTCAGGAGGGCGCCCGAGCCACAACAACAAGGAGGTGACCGCCAGCCCGAACTTCAACAACCTCCTCCTCCACCGAATCCGCCCGTGATCGGCCGCATTAACATGATTGAAGAGGCCGGCGGATCGAGCCCCAGGGGCGACAGTGAAGGATCGGCCCAAAGAAGGCACGGACGGGCGAGCTCTCCTTCTCCGATGATGATCTCCTAGGGATACAGCTCCCCCATGATGACGCACTAGTTGTATCCCTTAATTTGAATAACTATGATGTAAGCCGAATCCTAGTTGATAGTGGAAGTTCGGTAAATGTTTTGTACCTCGGTGTGTTTGCCAGGATGAAATTACTCATGGAAAACCTTCGAGCCGTGGATTCCACCTTGATGGGATTCACAGGCGACGTCGTCGTCCCGGAAGGGGTCGTCACCCTGACGGTCCGCGCGGGAACCTGGCCCCTTGTGACCATTGTCCAGACAGATTTCCTAGTAACCGACCTCAGATCCCCCTACAATGCAATATTCGGCAGGCCCGGTCTAATGTCCCTCAAGGCAGTTGTCTCCATCCCGCATCTATCCATGAAGTTTCCCACCGAGCGAGGAGTTGGAGTTGTTCGGGAAGTCAGGCCATGGCTCGGCAGTGCTTTGTTACAAGCCTTCAGTCTAGAATGCCAGAGGTTGATGGGCTGGATGCTCGCGAGGACTTCGCCGAACAGCGGGGAGAACCGGCAGAGGAATTGGAGGAGGTGCCATTGGATGAGGCTCGTCCCGACCGAACTATAAAGATCGGGTCGCTGCTCAAAGGAGAGTCTCGGCGCAGATTGATCAGGTTCCTCCGAAGCAACGCTGACATCTTCGCCTGGTCCGCCTCCGACATGCCAGGGATCAGCCCCGAGGTTCTCGTCCATCATCTCAATGTGGACGAGATGCACAGGCCCGTCAAGCAGAAAAAGAGAGCTTCGCCCCAGAGCGACAAAAGGCCATTGAAGAAGAGGTAGACAAACTCATCAAGGCTAATTTCGTCCGGGAGGTAAATTATCCGAGCTGGCTATCAAACGTCGTCATGGTGAAGAAGTCGAACGGCAAATGGAGAATCTGCATCGACTTCACCGACCTCAACAAAGCCTGCCCGAAGGACAGCTTCCCCCTCCCTCGGATCGACCAGCTCGTGGACGCCACCTCAGGCCACCAGATGCTGTCATTCATGGACGCCTATTCAGGCTACAATCAGATCCGAATGGCCCCTGAAGATGAAGAAAAGACCGCCTTCATAACCGACCGAGGTACTTACTGTTACCGCGTTATGCCTTTTGGTCTTAAAAATGCAGGTGCCACCTACCAGAGGCTGGTCAACAAAGTATTCAAGGAGCAAATCGGCCGGAATATGGAGGTGTACGTGGACGACATGCTGGTCAAAAGCAAGGAGGCATCACAGCATGTCGAGGACCTCACAGAGAGCTTTGCCACGCTGCGCAAGTACGGATGAGACTCAACCCGACCAAATGTGCCTTCGGTGTTAACTCCGGGAAGTTTCTCGGCTTCATGGTCTCCCAGCGAGGTATCGAAGCCAACCCCCAGAAGATTCAAGCTCTCCAACAAATGGCGCCCCCGGCATCTGTCAAAGAGGTCCAGCGCCTAACCGGGAGGATAGCGGCCCTAAACCGCTTCGTGGCGCGGTCGGCCGAGAGATGCCTCCCCTTCTTCAAAACTCTCCGATCGGCCAAAAACTTCCAGTGGACTCCCGAATGCCAAAGGTCATTTCAAGATCTCAAGAAGTACCTCGGCTCGCCCCCACTCCTCAGCAGTCCGGCCCCAGGGGAGACCCTATTCTTGTACCTGGCTGTTTCGGAAGGTGCGGTTTGTTCGGTGCTGATCAAAGAAGAAGGCAAAGTCCAAAAGCCGATCTACTATGTCAGCAGGCTACTCCGCGATGCGGAGACAAGGTACAGCAGAATTGAAAAGATGGTGTTGGCCTTAATCACCTCAGTTCGGAAGCTGCGGCCGTACTTCCAAGCACATTCCGTGACGGTCCTGACCGACCAACCCATCAAGGCGGTGGTCCACCGTCCCGAGACGTCGGGGAGAATGACCAAGTGGGCCGTCGAGCTAAGTGAGCATGACATACATTTCCAGCCTCGTCCAGCCATCAAAGCCCAGGTGCTAGCCGACTTCCTCCTCGAGTGTACCATCCCGGAGGACGGTTCTACCCCAGACTCCCCCGAAGAACCAAAAGCTGGAGCCCGGTGGCTCCTCCATGTCGACGGGTCATCTAATGCCCATCGCTCCGGTGCGGGCTGGTTCTTACCAGTCCGGAGGGGATAACCTTCGAATATGGCGTCCGATTCTCCTTCCCGGCCTCCAACAACGAAGCCGAGTACGAAGCCCTGTTAGCCGGCCTCCGAATCGCCCGCAATCTGAAGGTGGAGAAGCTTAGTGCCTTCACCGACTCTCAGCTGGTAGCCGGCCATGTACGAGGAGAGTTTGAAGCCCGGGAGCCGAACATGGTTCGATATCTCCAGGAGGTGCGGAACCTGCTTCCCCATTTTGCCGAATTTGAAATCATTCAGATTCCCAGATCCGAGAATGCCCGCGCCGACCTACTCTCCCGATTGGCGACCGCGGAGTCAATGGATGCCGAGCAAAAGTTCCACCTGGAGACTCTGGAAAGCCCAGCATCGCGGAAGCCGACCGAATAATGCAAGTTGAGGCCGAACCATCATGGTTCGACCCTATCCTCAAATATCTCAAAGAAGGGTCGCTTCCGTCCGACCGAAGAGAGGCTAGAAAGCTGAAGCTGCAGGCCACTCACTACGTGCTGATTGACAACCAGCTTTACAAACGGTCTTTTTCCATGCCGCTGCTCAGATGCCTTCGCCCGTCCGAAGCAGATTATGCTCTGCGCGAGGTACATGAAGGGATTTGCGGCAACCATCTGGGAAGCCGGTCCCTATGCCACAAGGTGCTGCGACAAGGCTACTACTGGCCGACCATGCAAAAGGATGCGGACGACCTAGTCCGAGCCTGCGACCCCTGCCAGAGGCATTCAAGCATCCAAAGGCTCCCTTCCGCCGAACTAGTTTCCATATCCTCCGCTTGGCCCTTTGCCAAATGGGGGATGGACATCCTCGGCCCATTCCCGCTTGCCACAGGACAGCGGAAATTTTATTTGTCGCCATCGACTACTTCACCAAATGGGTCGAAGCGGAAGCAGTTGCACAAATTACCGAGGCACGGGCCAGAGATTTTGTATGGAGGTCCATCATCTGCCGATTCGGCCTCCCGCATACCATAATCACCGACAACGGTAAGCAGTTTGACAACTCTAAATTCCGCCAGTTCTGTGAGGAGCATGGAATCCGTCACCACCTCACTTCGGTCGGGCACCCACAAGCCAACGGAGCGGCCGAAGTGACCAACAGGACCCTCCTTCAGGGAATCAAAGCTCGCCTCTCCAGAGCCCAAGGCAGGTGGGCGGAGGAGCTGCACCATGTCTTATGGGCCTACCGCACCACCCCGAGAATCCCGACAGGTGAAACCCCATTCCGAATGGCTTTCGGTACAGAGGCCGTTATCCCTGTGGAAGTCGGCCTCCCATCGTTGCGGGTGGAAAGCTACTCAGAGGAAGCTAGCAACGAACAGCTCCGCACCAACCTCGACCTGGTGGAGGAGATCAGAGAGAAGGCCCGGATCAGAGTGGCTGCTTATCAACAAAGGGTGGCCCGTTATCCTCCAGAGTCAAAGGGAAAGCCTTCCTGCCCGGCGACCTTGTCCTCCGAAAGGCCTCTGTTTCCAAACCGCTGGAACAAGGAAAGCTGGCGCCAAACTGGGAGGGCCCGTACCAAGTAGCGGAGATCATTGGACCGGGAACCTACAAGCTACAAGATTTGGATGGGAAATCCATTCCCCGGACGTGGAATTCGGACAATCTCCGAAAATATTATCAATAGGGTACGTCCTCTCCAAGTTTATTTTCATATGCCTCATTATATCTTCCTGTCGGCACATTTTTCAATGCAAATCATTATGCACTACATTGCCAAAATTGCAAAAAGAAATAGATGCTGCTTACCAATCCTCGGCACGACCGAGCTACTTGTCTGGACAGGAATTCTCCGAACCTTGGCAGGGCCAAGTAAAATATTCTCCGAACCTCGGCTGGGCCGAGCAACAAATTCTCCGAACCTTGGCAGGGCCAAGTAAAATATTCTCCGAACCTCGGCTGGGCCGAGCAACAAATTCTCCGAACCTTGGCAGGGCCAAGTAAAATATTCTCCGAACCTCGGCTGGGCCGAGCAACAAATTCTCCGAACCTTGGCAGGGCCAAGTAAAATATTCTCCGAACCTCGGCTGGGCCGAGCAACAAATTCTCCGAACCTTGGCAGGGCCAAGTAAAATATTCTCCGAACCTCGGCTGGGCCGAGCAACAAATTCTCCGAACCTTGGCAGGGCCAAGTAAAATATTCTCCGAACCTCGGCTGGGCCGAGCAACAAATTCTCCGAACCTTGGCAGGGCCAAGTAAAAATTCTCGAACCTCGGCTGGGCCGAGCAACAAATTCTCCGAACCTTGGCAGGGCCAAGTAAAATCTCCGAACCTCGGCAAGGCTGAGTAAAAATTCTTCAGGTTAAGACACCGGCTGAAAGCCGAAGTACGTAGGCCCCGATTAAGGCCGAGGGACTTCCAAATAGTCCCCAAAACTTCCGCCGGTTTAAAAAAGCACGCTGAGCAAAAACCGTTGACACACAAAAGGAAGGGCCCATTAAGCCCCGCGTAATCGGCCAAAAGCCCCGAGCAGAGCCAGGAATCCCCTCTGCTACTAAAATCTTTGGGTAACGCCCCTATAACCCATCGATCAAAGCGTCTATCTCGACGCGTGAACCAGTGGAGCCACGCCGACTCCCCAACTATTATGCGAATGGCATGTTTAAAGCAAAAACTCTTGAAAAAGGAAGGTTATCTAACAAAGCCTCTTTCATTGATCGAAAAAGGGAGTACAAAAAGAGAACAAGAAAAGCAAAAGCACAAAACAAAAGTAACGGAGGCCCTAATCAGGGGTCGGAGTCGCTCCCGACGCCAGCAGGTCCTCCAGGCGCTCGGTGAGGTCAGCAACCTGCTGGCGAAGCGACGAATCTCCTCCCTCTGCCGGTCCGCCACCCGGCGCAGGGCCTCCGCCTCCCGGTAGAGACATCCACGTACTCCTCGACGACCCTTACGAGCTGCTGATTGGCTCGCAAGGGTCGACGCCAGACCCAACCCGTCAACAGTGATGGTGGTACGCCCCCTCTCCGGGTAAGCAGACCGTTGAGTGATGCACGTAACTCTTCGAGGATCGCCCTTGAGAAGCCATGGTCTAACTATTTCAAGACCTAACCGAGGGATGGCTAAGACCACACCCTCGGTCATATTTATACTTGCCAGGCAGGTATCTCGATCGGTCACGCCAGCACCGACCTACGAGAACTCGCCACGTGTCATCGCTTTATGCCTGCGAATCCGAAGGTCCACCCCATCCCGAGAGAGATCGGTAAGTGTACGACTGATCGGGAACCCCCCGAACAGAATACTTCCGATCTGCCGGCCCCCCGTAATAAATGCTCCCAGCACTTCCCCAAGCTCCTTTTTCGGGAAGCGCAAGGGAAGAAATCCGGCGCTGGCGGTGACTCGTCCCCTCGGGAAGGGTAACGTCATAAATAAAGAGCGTGACCATACCGCCGTTCCGCCACCCCTCACCAAGCGCATAGAGACCTAACACTACGGCTCATAGTGGC
>UESW01003966.1:1475886-1510093 GCA_900491605.1 Calamus simplicifolius | reverse complement strand
CCACTGGCTTCCTTAAGTTTTGCATACCCTACAAAGTATTGCAAATGTAGATTGTAGAACCAGAATTAATCCACCATGTGTTATAAATAACATTAGCCATATTAGATTCATAACAGACAAGAGCTTTGACTGAAGTACTGAATTGCTCATCAATGGCCTTTAGCAGCTTCCTGACATTCTCATGCTTATCGACTGAACCACGTATACCAACAGAGATTTTTGTCTTTATGAACATTACACTCAAGCGATTAGATCGCTCCCAACGTTCATAAATCGCAATCTCACTAGGAGTGCTGGTCTGAGTTATTGAAGGTGGTTCATCCTTCCTTATAGCATAATCAATGTCCATTCAGCCCAAATGAAGGAGAATTCTCTCCTTCAAAACCTTATAGTTATCACCCCTCAATTCAGGTATGTCACATTTTATATTAGAGAAATTTACAGGTTGCATAACTGTAAAATTTAAATATACATGCTTATTATCAAAAATAGGCATGCGCACAGTTTTTCTTTCGAGAGTCCCATGTCTCTTGGACTCTATTAATTCAACCTTATCCAATACAATAACATCTAGATAAGGTTCTCCACATTCAATGGACCTATAAATCCTAAAAAAAAGATGCACCTCCTAGTACCTTAAATCAGAAGGACTCTTAGGCGCCTCTTGAAAATTCTGCACGTGCATAGTTTTCCTTTTGAGAGTCCTATATTTCTTGGACTCTATTAATTCAACCTTATCTAATCTAATAAATTGTTGATCAGGTCAGAGTTTATCCCAAATTAATTCTAAAATTAATTTAGATCAATTAATTAAGCAGGTTCAAATCAATTTCGACTCAAATTGGAGCGATAGTTAGCCACATGTGCTAGCATGCTGATTGGCTAACAAATTAAATTAATTAATCTTATTAAAATGATTCTTTGACCAATTCCCTTATGTGTGTGACCCATTGTGTTCCTCATATAGCCAGTAGTAGGTTTATGTTTAAGTCGATATAGTTCGATTAGAAATTGACTAACCGAATTAGATCAAATCGTGCTAACCCTAGTTGCCAATTTGAACCATCTTTCAAATTGACTCATGAATTAAATAAATTTAATTTATGAAAACCTACAAGACAAGATTGACATCTAGCAATGTATCATGTCTACCTAGAAGATGAGGAATTTGATGGAATTATCAAAATACCCTTCAGTGGCAAGTTACTGTGCAATTCAATCCTTCGATCTTTCTTTATCCCGAATAAGTGATGGGTATGGAAAAATATCAAACATTAACATTTTATTCATTTGAATCTCAAATCAATAATAAAGACTCGACAAATGAAAAATTAGAAACCTATTCTAATTTCATTTTGCTTTGATTAAAGACTTCTTGAGTCATCATATGATGAGATTACATGGGATTACTTTTTCTCTTACTAGGAATGATCGATTCCTTGTTGACCTACTCATAACCTTCATACACAATCCTTTATATCCATGAACACCCCATACATGACTTAGCCAAGAATGAGTATGAACTAAAATATAGATTCATGTGCATAAGATTCTATGTTAATCTCAGGTCTAAGGATCACTTGCACAACTCCCACTAAGATAACTATCTTTTGATAAGTAAGATCTCCATAAGATGTTCTCAATGTGGATCAATTCAGTAAACTCATACCCTAATGAGCACTCACATCCTTGTATTAGTGTCTCTACACAAGTGGCTATGAGACCAACCATCCTCTTTATTGAGCATACATAGAATGTGCCAGTCTTACCGGTATCATCGATCCCCGACTCGATGATCCTTCGACTGGGAACATTTTAGATTAGAGTTTTTAGGAACTTAGGTCTCATCATTATGAACTTCATCATAACCCTAATTCCATTGCCCTAATCTTATGGGGTTCATCATAATCTTAATAAATATAAGACACAGCATATGATGAATAAAAAAATACCTTTTAATTGATAAAATATCATACATGAGTTGAATAAAATTATAAAAATGCCCTTACATAATTAGCTTTTAGGGCACTACTCTTTCATACCTATAGTAACCCGGTTCAGATGAACCAGGTTTGGTTCAGATGAACCAGGCTCTAGACTATTGGTTTTGCCTGGCTGATGCTTCGCTCCAGGTGAAGCGTTTAGTCTTCGGGAAACTCCCGATCCGAGGTCGCACAGGTGATTATATTGTGAAGGAGGAGGATTCATCCTGGCGCGCATCATTCTCAGGTATGTCCCCCTGCCAGAGAGAGAGAGAGAGAGAGAGAGAGAGCCAGAGGGAGATAGAGAGAGAGCCAGAGAGAGAGAGAGCCTGGGAAGAGAGAGAAAGAGATCGCAGGATCGGCACAGTGAACTGTGCCGATCCTTGGTTTGGGCCCGGCGGCGTGCCCATCGCCTGGCCGGGCCTGAGGGTTGGCCGGTGACCTCCACCGGCGCCGGGCGTGCGTCCGGTGGAGGTCTGGCCGGCCCTGATGGCCGGCCGAGCCGCCGGCACCGTGCGCACAGTGCGGAGAGAAAAAGAGAGAAAGAGAGGGAGAGAGAGAAAATTAAGGAGAGAGAGAGAGGGGAGGCTGGCCGCGGCGGCGGCCCTGGCCGCCGGCCGGAAGCTGTCCCCTGTTTCGGGCGAAACAGGGGAGCGGGGGGATGGATTGGCCATGGGCCGGCTGGGCCGGCCTAGTCTGGGCCTTTTGGCCCGTGCAGCGAGCAATTTTGGGGCCGACTTTTGGGCCCCATAACGGGCCGAGATTAGCAAAAAAATTATATAGCTAGAAGCTGGGTTAATTCTAGTTTCTTGGGGTATTTTTACTTCCCCAATTGGGTGTGTATAGTGGGAGATATTCGAGCCCAAAGTTGGGCCATAAACTAGTCTGGGTAGGATCTTAAGGGTCATTTTATTAATTAGATTTCAGTGAATTAATTATGTTCATTGATCCTGTAGGTGCCCAGACATCTGATTAGTTGGTGCATCATTTGGATTTTGCGTAGGAGGTAAGTAAGACTATTATGCAAATTTAATAATTGTTTAATTAATGAATTGAGGATATACAGTTTGCATGCATTTTATAAATAAGAAATTATCTGAATTGTTTATGTAGCATGGAACTGTGGATTACAAATGAACAATTATATGATTATAGTGATTGGTAATGTTGTAAGAAATGATTTATTGATGTATATGCCATAAATGTAATTGCCTGTACGATATGTTTATATTGAGGTGACTATATGCATTTCCTAGCACTGTGCAAACCACTGTGAGGTAATGTGAGATACAGATGCATGATGTAATTGTGATGAAAATATTAAATAGATTTATATGGGTCGCCGCGGTTCTCCTTTACTATGGCCCCACATATTGTAGTTGTGTTCTGTTATGATATGGCCACACACACTGGAGATGTATTCTGTTATGATATGGCCCCACACATTGTAGACGTGTTCTGTTATGATATGGCCACACACACCGTAGAGTGTGTTCTGTTATGGTATGGCCCCACATGTCTTACAATGTGTTCTGTTGATTTTCATATGGCCACATACATCGTAGAGTGTGTTCTGTTATGGTATGGCCCCACACATCGTACAATGTGTTCTGTTGATTTTATATGGCCACACATCTGGAGGATGTGCTCTGATTGAGGTATTGCAGGGCCGTGGGACACATAGAAAATCTATAATTACATAAACAGTGAGTTTGCTAGAATGCATATCTGATGCTTATCGAATGTTCAATTATGTTAAGTTGACAAAAGGCATATGTTGATAGCATGTTAAATTTAATTCAAGTATGATATGATTGTATAATAGGCTTACTTATTGAGTGTAAACTCATTAAACCTTCACAATGTTTTTCAGAGCCTCAGGGTTGATGATGGATATTCGGAGTTGATGGAGCTTCTAATAAATAAAATAAGAACCATTGCATTGGTGTAATCCTATTATGTTTGTGTGTAGGGCTTGTTGTAGCCCAACTTTATTAGCATGACTTGGTTGTAGGGTTTGAAACCCAAAACTTATAACTATCATTTGTATTATGGTTGGTTTTCATATTATTGCCATTTGAATCGTATATCAAGATTTTTAAGACGCCTTGCGTGCCCGGCACGCGGCGGGTTGTCACCCTAGCCCAATATTTGGGTCTGGGGCGTGACAGCTTTAGTGGTATCAGAGCCTAGGTTATTGACCTTAGGATCACATACATGATGACACCCTAGGCAAACAAATAGGTTGACATTGAGACAATTATCACTTTATATGAATTTCAAACCTTATGTTTTGGGAGCCTGATATGAAAAGTTTGATCATGATTTTTATAATAACTAATTTATCAGGAGATAGTAATGGCTCGCACTAGGAGCCAACAAAATGATGAGGGCTCCCAGGTTGGAAATGTTGGTCAACCAGGAGGTCAGGATGCTACTGGAGGTGCTGCCCCTGTCAACCCTGTTGGGACTGATCATCAGCGACTCCAGACCGAGATGCTTCAGGTTCTATCGGGTATGGCACAGTCGATGCGGGACATGCAACAACAAATTCATCAGGCTTTATCCTCTCAGTCTGCCATTCCTGCTCCGCAGACTCAGCCTACTCCCACTGTTCCGCAGAGTCAGCCTACCCCTATTGTCCCGCAGACGCAGCCTGCTTCCACTATGCCACAGACTCTATTTGTCCCTCCTGCTCCACAAATTCAGTCCACTGTACCTACTACTCATTTCACACCATTGACCCAGCCTACTCCACCTCAACCCTGGGTAGGGATTGGCCGTAGCTTTGCAGATTTCAAGAAGTTTGCCCCTGCTCCTTTCTCTGGTTCTAGCAACCCTATTGATGCTGAGAGATGGGTGCGAGATATGGAGAAGGCTTTTATGGCCCATGGTAGCCAGGAGTTGGAGCGGATCAGATTTGCTACTTATCTTCTCCAGGGGGAGGCTTATGACTGGTGGCTAGTTGAGGAGCAGCGTCGGGGTGGTCAGGTTATGTCTTGGGGAGAGTTTAAGGAGATATTCTTTGACAAGTACTTTCCCAGGAGTGTACAAAGGAGGATGGAATCAGAATTTCTTAAGTTGGAGCAAAGGAATCTTTCTGTGGCCCAATATGAAGCTGAGTTCACCAGATTGGCCCGCTTTGCTCCAAGTATTGTGACTAATGAAATGGCCAAGATCACCAGATTTACAGAGGGGCTGCGACCCAGACTGATGCAGGCAGTCAATGCATTTGAGCTTCATTCCTATAGTGCTGTGGTGAATAAGGCTTTGGTAATTGAGAGAGATATGAATACAGTTCAGAGGGATTGGGAGCAGCATAGAAGAAAAAGGGGCCTATTGCGGGCCAACCCCCAACCCAGGTCAGGAAGAGAGGTGCGCAGCAGGCCCCAGCAGGACAGAGGAATAGAGAGACACGTTGCCTTCGCTGTGGGAGTTTTCACCCAGGAAGGCCTTGCCGGGGTGTGTCGGGTGCCTGCTACCTCTGCGGGAGGACTGATCACAAAATGGCTACCTGTCCCCTTCAGAAGACTCAGCAGCCCTCTTCTAGTCAAGGGTTGATTCAGCAGCAGCAGCAGCCACAGAGGACCCAGGGTAGAGTCTTCAACCTCACTCAGCAGGATGCTGCCGCTTCTAATTCTGTGGTGACAGGTAAACCATTTAAATACATACCTAGTATAATACCCTTTTCTAGCGCAATGTATTGTAATTACTAGATCATTAGATTAAATGTTAAATCTTTGATGTTAAAACAAAATTTACTTATATCCAGGAATGATTAAAGTTGGCACTGCGTATGCTCAAACACTTATTGACCCGGGTGCCACGCATTCATTTATATCTGACACCTATCTTAGCAAGAATACATCATTGACACCTGAATCTCTAGACCATGAGTTGCTCATTGCCTTTCCAAATGGTGATATTATGAAAGTTGGCACAGTATGCAAATCCTGCTTGATTATCATTGAGGATATGAGATTATGCTGATCTTTTTGTCCTTCCATTGAAATTCTTTGATGTTATCCTTGGCATGGATTGGTTAGCCTCCTATCATGCTTCAGTAGACTGTTTCAGGAAAATTGTCAATTTCAAAATTCCAAATCAGTCTGAATTCAGTTTTACTGGGGGTCAGTCACATCTAGCCTCTGTGTTCATTTCAGCGCTACAGGCTGGAAAGTATTTATTGAGTGGTGGTCAAGGATTCCTTGCTGTTGTTAAGGATCTTCAAAAGGAGGAGACCAAGTTGGAGGATATTCCTGTAGCTCGAGAATTTCCTGATGTTTTCCTAATGAATTGACTGATTGCCCCTATATCGGGAGGTTGAATTCTCCATTGACTTAATTCCTGGAACTGGGCCTATATCCAAGGCTCCTTACCGCATGGCCCCGGCTGAGTTAAAAGAATTGAAAGATCAGTTGCAGGAGCTCCTAGATTGGGGATTTATCAGACCCAGTGTTTCCCCTTGGGATGCCCCAGTTCTATTTGTTAAGAAGAAGGATGGCAGTCTCCGGCTATGCATTGATTACCAGGAAATTAATAAGGTAACAGTGCGGAATAGATACCCTTTGCCGAGGATTGATGACTTGTTTGATCAACTCCAAGGAGCCCGAGTATTCTCGAAGATTGATCTCAGGTCAGGTTACCATCAGCTTAAAGTCAAGGAGGGAGATGTGCCTAAAACAGCATTCAGAACCAGATATGGCCATTATAAATTTTTAGTGATGCCATTTGGATTGACTAATGCCCCGGCAGCATTCATGGACTTGATGAATAGAATCTTTAAGCCATATTTGGATCAGTTTGTGGTGGTCTTCATTGATGATATTTTGATCTATTCTAAGAGTCACAGGGAGCATGAGATCACTTGAGGATGGTGCTGCAGATTCTTAGGGAGAAGAGGCTCTATGCCAAGTTGCAGAAGTGTGATTTTTGGTTGGACAAGTATCTTTCTTGGGTCATATAATCTCTATTGACGGCATTTCTGTGGACCCGAAAAAATTGATGCTATTATTAACTGGTGCAGACCTTCCAATGTGGCGGAAGTCAGAAGTTTCTTGGGACTTGCTGGGTATTACCGTAAATTTGTGGAAGACTTCTCTAGCATTGCTCTACCTCTAACTCGCTTAACCCAGAAGCGAGTAAAGTTTGATTGGACAGAGGAGTGCGAGAAAAGTTTCCAGGAGTTAAAGCAGCGATTAGTGTCAGCTCCCATCCTTGTCCTTCCATCAGGATCGGAGGGTTTTACACTTTATACTGATGCCTCTCGAAGAGGATTGGGATGCGTTCTGATGCAGAGTGGAAAGGTGATAGCTTATGCCTCCAGACAACTGAAGCCTTATGAGCAGAATTATCCTACTCATGATCTGGAATTAGCTGCGGTGGTTTTTGCTTTAAAGATTTGGCGGCATTATCTCTATAGGGTGTCGTGTGATGTGTATACAGACCATAAGAGTCTAAAATATATCGTCACACAAAAGGAGCTCAATTTGAGGCAGAGGAGGTGGTTAGAACTTCTAAAGGACTATGATCTGAATCTGTATTATCATCCTGGGAAGGCTAATGTTGTGGCTGATGCCTTGAGTAGGAAGACCTTTCTGAGTTAGCTGCTATGCTTACCTCCCAACCTCACATTCTGAAGGACCTCGAGAGGTGGGAGATTGGACTGAGAGTACAGCAGTCTGATGGACTTGTTGCTGCACTTATTATTCAGCCGACTCTTGTTGACAAAATTAAGTCCTCCCAGATGGAAGATCCAGATCTTCAAAGAATTAAGGTTGCTGTTCAGTCAGGAGTTCAGAGTGGATTTTATGTAATGAATGATGGATCCCTGAGATTTGAAGGCAGACTTTGTGTACCTAGCAATGAGGAGTTGAAAGCCGAGATTTTGAGGGAGGCTCACTACTCTCCCTATACTGTTCATCCTGGTGGTACTAAAATGTATAGAGACTTAAAGGAGAATTTTTGGTGGAAAGGTATGAAGAGGGAGATTGCTCAGTTTGTGGCCAAGTGCTTGGTATGTCAGCGAGTGAAGGCCGAACACCAAAGGCCTGCGGGACCCCTTCAGTCTCTGATGATTCCTCAGTGGAAATGGGAAAAGATTACTATGGATTTTGTGACTGGTTTGCCCAAAACTCCCAGGAGTAATGATGCAGTTTGGGTTATTGTGGACAGACTGACAAAATCAGCCCACTTTCTATCTTTCAGAGTTGGAGTCTCGAGTGATAGATTGGCTAGCATGTATATTGAGCAGATCGTGAGACTTCATGGTGTTCATGTCTCTATTGTGTCTGACCGGGATACCAGATTTGTATCACAGTTTTGGAAGAGCCTTCATAAGGCCTTGGGAACCAAATTAAACTTTAGCACAGCTTATCATCCCCAGTCTGATGGACAGTCAGAGAGGATCATACAGATTCTGAAGGATATGTTGCGAGCCTGTGTGATGGACTTGGGTGGGGCTTGGGATAATCACTTACCCTTGGTGGAATTTGCATATAATAATAGTTACCAAGCCAGTATCCAGATGGCTCCATTTGAAGCTTTGTATGGTAGGAGGTGCAGATCTCCTTTGTGTTGGGATGATGTGGGGGAAAGAAAATTATTAGGCCCTGAGTTAATTCAGCAGACAGTGGATAAAGTGCAATTGATCAGGGAGCGTCTTCGTACAGCTCAGAGCAGGCAGAAAAGTTATGCTGATGTCAGAAGAAGGGAGTTAGAATTTCAGGTTGGGGATCATGTATTCTTAAGGGTATCACCAACCAAGGATGTGATGAGATTTGGGATTAGAAGAAAGCTTAGTCCACGCTATATTGGACCTTTTGAGATCTTGAGCAGAGTTGGGGAGGTTGCATACAGCTTAGCACTGCCTCCGATTTTATCTGGTGTTCACAATGTATTCCATGTATATATGTTAAGGAAGTATGTTTCAAACCCCAGTCATGTTATAGCTTATGAGCCTATTCAGTTGAGGAAGGATCTATCATATGAGGAACATCCTATGCGTATCGTGGTCCGCAAAGATCAGGTACTGAGGCGGCGTACTATTCCCTATGTCAAGATACAATGGAGTAATCATTCTGAGAGGAAGGCTACTTGGGAACTGGAGGAAGAGATGAAATCAAAGTATCCACAATTATTTGAAGGTAATTTATCTATCTTAGATTGTTGACTTTTGAGATTTATTGTATACCAATTTCGATGCCAAAATTTTTATAAGGAGGGGAGGATGTAGTAACCCGGTTCAGATGAACCAGGTTTGGTTCAGATGAACCAGGCTCTAGACTATTGGTTTTCCTGGCTGACGCTTCGCTCTAGGTGAAGCGTTTAGTCTTCGGGAAACTCCCGATCCGAGGCGTCGCACAGGTGATTATATTGTGAAGGAGGAGGACTCCTTCCTTCATCCTGGCGCATCATTCTCAGGTATGTCCCCCTGCCAGAGAGAGAGAGAGAGAGCCAGAGAGAGAGAGAGAGAGAGAGAGAGAGAGAGCCTGGGAAGAGAGAGATCGCAGGATCGGCATAGTGAACCGTGCCGATCCTTGGTTTGGGCCCGGCGGCGTGCCCGTCGCTTGGCCAGGCCTGAGGGTTGGCCGGTGACCTCCACCGGCGCGGGCGTGTCCGGTGGAGGTCCGACCGGCCCTGGTGGCCGGCCGAGCCGCCGGCACCGTGCGCATAGTGCGGAGAGAAAAAGAGAGAAAGAGAGAAAGAGAGAGAAAATTAAGGAGAGAGAGAGAGGGGAGGCCGGCCGCGCGGCGGCCGGCTCTGGTCCGGCCAACGGCGGCCGGACCGGCCCCAATTTGGTCGGAATCGACGCCGGCACGATAAATTTCAAGCGGGAGCCGGAAGAGAGAAAGAGAGAGAGGGAGAGAAATTGAGAGAGAGAGAGAGAGAGGAAGGAGGCCGGCCGCAGCGGCGGCCGGCTCCGGCCTGGCCTCCGGTGGCCGGGCCGGACGGAATTAGGCCGGCGGCGGCCCTGGCCGCCGGCCGGAAGCTGTCCCCTTTTTCGGGCGAAACAGGGGAGCGGGGGATGGATTGGCCATGGGCCGGCTGGGCCGGCCTAGTCTGGGCCTTTTGGGCCGTGCAGCGAGCAATTTTAGGGCCAGCTTTTGGGCCCCATTACGGACCGAGATTAGCAAAAAAATTATATGGCTAGAATCTGGGTTAATTCTAGTTTCTTGGGGTATTTTTACTTTCCCAATTGGGTGTGTATAGTGGGAGATATTCGAGCCCAAATTTGGGCCCGTGAACTAGTCTGGGTAGGATCTTAAGGGTCATTTTATTAATTAGATTTCAGTGAATTAATTATGTTCATTGATCTTGTAGGTGCCCAGACATCTGATTAGTTGGTGCATCATTTGGATTTTGCGTAGGAGGTAAGTGAGACTATTATGTAAATTTAATAATTATTTAATTAATAAATTGAGGATATACAGTTTGCATGCATTTTATAAATAAGAAATTATCTGAATTGTTTATGTAGCATGGAACTGTGATTACAAATGAACAATTATATGATTATAGTGATTGGTAATGTTGTAAGAAATGATTTATTGATGTATATGCCAGAAATGTAATTGCCTGTACGATATGTTTATATTGAGGTGACTATATGCATTTCCTAGCACTGTGCAAACCACTGTGAGGTAATGTGAGATACAGATGCATGATGTAATTGTAATGAAAATGTTAAATAGATTTATATGGGTCGCCGCGGTTCTCCTTTACTATGGCCCCACATATTGTAGTTGTGTTCTGTTATGATATGGCCACACACACTGGAGATGTATTCTGTTATGATATGGCCCCACACATTGTAGACATGTTCTGTTGATTTTATATGGCCACACACACCGTAGAGTGTGTTCTGTTATGGTATGGCCCCCACATGTCTTACAATGTGTTCTGTTTGATTTTCATATGGTCACATACATCGTAGAGTGTGTTCTGTTATGGTATGGCCCCACATATCGTACAATGTATTCTGTTGATTTTATATGGCCACACATCTGGAGGATGTGCTCTGATTGAGGTATTGCAGGGCCGTGGGACACATAGGAAATCTATAATTACATAAACAGTGAGTTTGCTAGAATGCATATTCTGATGCTTATTGAATGTTCAATTTATGTTAAGTTGACAAAAGGCATATGTTGATAGCATGTTAAATTTAATTCAAGTATGATATGATTGTATAATAGGCTTACTTATTGAGTGTAAACTCATTAAACCTTCACAATGTTTTTCAGAGCCTCAGGGTTGATGATGGATATTCGGAGTTGATGGAGCTTCCAATAAATAAAATAAGAACCATTGCATTGGTGTAATCCTATTATGTTTGTGTGTAGGGCTTGTAGTAGCCCAACTTTATTAGCATGACTTGGTTGTAGGGTTTGAAACCCAAAACTTATAACTATCATTTGTATTATGGTTGGTTTTCATAATTATTGCACATTTGAATCGTATATCAAGATTTTTAAGACGCCTTGCGTGCCCAGCACGTGGCGGGTTGTCACCCTAGCCCAATATTTGGGTCTGGGGCGTGACAATACCTTTCCTCCAAATCCTCGCCATCGGTCTCATCCTCTTTCTCGCTTGCCTCCAGTTCCTTCCCGCCACCCACTTTCGTAATCCCAATGATCCCCACCGAAGCTAGATTCCCTTCTATTCCAATCGGGTGGCAGCGTCGGTGAGCTCGTTTTCCATTGCAATCTAAGTCTAAGATTGGTAGCAGTGTTCTGTTCTTGCTTGATCACCATTTTATTATTTCTCTACTACAATTTTAGAGTTTATGTCTATTGGATATTGTAAACAATAAACTTAAAATTGGATATATTTTTGGTGAATATCATTAGCTTTTTTTTTTTTGAAAAAAAAATTGAATCAAGAGCTTGTTCTAGATTAGAGGGAACTGACCCTTTTTCATAAAAGAATTCGTATCTAGCTTTGTAACTGGTTATGAAGAAAGAGTAACTAACTTTATATTCTATTTGTTTTGGGGTCTTTGTGTGTTATTGTCTGCTTGTTTTCGTTGGCTGCTGTTTGGGATGATAAATGTGAGGAGATTTAGGGATGAAAGAGAGAAAATAGAAACTAAAAGGAAACTCATTTAGACTATTTGAAAGCATATGGCAGTCTTGTCGATTATTTGCAGTGTGGTTAACCTATCAAAAGTAAAACAATCATGTCGATTAACGTTTTCATGTTATTTCCTGTGTCAACCTGCTGTTTATTTTTCAGGTTCTGCATAACATAGCTGTTGCAGAGTTCTGTCACGATGGTTGTCCTGATCCATAGAAGCTACTTGATTTGTTTGAGAAGGTTAAGGTAAGGTTGATGTACCAATCTGTGATGCATGTTTTGCTTGTAGCTATTGTGACTATTCTATAAGATAATTTTATATCCAGAATGGGAACAGCAGAAATCTTGTTAGACTAGATAATTTTGATTATCTGCTTATTGTTTTTAATATAACTGTAATGATTCCGTATAATTCTATACAAGGTAACCTTGTATCACTAAGGCCTCATGTTGCAATCTATTATGGGATGGTTGTGTGCTTTGTTGCATATACAATCTTTATTTAAAATTAATACTCTTATTTCATGACTGTGCATCCCATTCCACACAAAAAAACCGGAATGGCTTTGTTAGATATAAAACCTTGTTTACAAGAATATGCATGAATCAAGTTTCTTTTTTTTTTTTTTAATTTGTTAAACACTTGTTCTTGCAAATATATTGTTGCTATGTATTTGGTTGTTGGAAAGAAGCAGAAAATTCTACTGCCCACATTGTAACTAACCAAAAATCATAAGAAATTATATTTAGAAAATATTAAATATCAACTTTTGACAATACATTCTTAATCACAAACTTTGAATCTCCATGATCCACTTGTGAAAATTAATACCATCTCATTAATTAGCAGTTATCAATTATATATTATTTAATCTGTTTTGTTATAATGTGTGCTTTATCAATGTCATAAGACATTCTAAAACTGAATTGCTTATGATATATGGTTATGATACACCAGAATGGTTGTGTTTGCTCTGAGTTAGATACGTTATGGTGTATAGTTTCATAGCATGAAATCCTTTTGTTTATGCCTCTTTCTTTTTGAGTCAGGTTAAGAATACCACTAGCAGTTTGTTGATTTATTACCTTTAAGTAGCCCCAATTGAAATTCTGGCTTTTATAAGCACCTGAAGGAATTTTCCTAAGATGATTTTTTCATCATTGTTCTGTTAGATTTGCTTTTGCATATTTGCATTTGCTTCCTTGATCTTTGGCTACAAGTTTATTTTCCAGTGTCATAATATGTGAATGTGGATCCATTTTCATTGCCAACTTCTGCACTGGCACACCCAAGTGCCTCACCATTCACCAATGCACTCACAGCCATATTCTTAAATGGTCAATTCTCAGTGCTCACTTCTTGCACTACAAGATCCTTTCTCCTAAGAATTGTCATCACATCATGTTACATGCTGAAGCACTTTTACCTTATGAATCTGAAGAGCAAGTTCAGCCTGTGGTTTGCTAACTCTGAGATGTGCTCAGCTTTAATATATTGAAAGTAGTAATTTCTTTAGATTGCTATGTATGCATTCATGCTTTGCCAAATGCAGCAGAACTTATAAAAAGTTACATTTGTAGATAAATTCTTGTCATTTTGTCATTTTGCATTTTGTATGTATTAATAATTGTTTAGGAAGCTGCATATAATTTGTATTAATGAAAGTCACTTGAGTTTGTTGATGTTTTAGAGTTTTGGAATGGCTCTTACCTCAATTTATTTATTTTTTGTTTCAATCTGTTGGTCTCTTTAAGTTTGAAGCTTTTGTAGATAATTTGTAGTAATTGCATAAACATTCTATTTTTGAAGTTGCTTTTGTAAATCTGGGGAACAGATGGAAGCTGCTAGCAGCCTTGGAAGCAATTGTATATCAGGATCCAGGGGGAGTAGTACTAACCTAGATCAGTTTCCTACTGCAAATGCTGGCAGCATTGCTTTTGCAGATGAGTTCGACACTTCTATCATCATATTCAATACTGTATGCTATCTATATGCCATTTTCATTTCTTTCTGTCATTGTTTTTTAAGCTTATGCTTGGAGGGAACTGATATTGCTATTGATATTAAACGCTTTCTTACTTATTTTTGTCTATAAACAGGCAGTTATCCTTTATCATCTGCATGATTATGCAAATGCATTATCGGTTCTAGAACCCATAGATGAGACAACCTTTCCTGATCTCCCTTTCTGGAAATAACTTCTGGATTGCTGAGACAACCTCATCATAAAGGATTTAAATCATTTGATCTAAGACAAATCAGAAACAAAAAGAGGTTTTAAATCATTTGATCTAAGACAAATCAAAAACTCAAATAATGAAACATGTAATTAAGAGGCAATTGAAGCTGTACGTCATGCCTGGGAGGAGGTTCAAATCCTTGTAAAGGGGTTAAAGGCATAAGAAAACATGGATAAACATTGTGGCAAGTGACTTGAAGGCAGTTGCGGCCAACTGGAGTAAAAAACCTTTGGCAGAGCCAAATCCATATAACCCCAGACTGATGAGGGAAATTCTGCTGTCATCCTCATCTTAAAGGAAATTCTGCTGGCTCATTAGCTTGTGCCATCTTCTGGGATTCATCAAATTCAAAACCTGGTTTCTTAAGTAATTTATCCTACAAGTCATGCATTAATAAGTGAAGGAACAACACAAGCATGATAGTTAAATTTGCTTCATCCTCGTGTAGAAATTTTTGTCATCCTACTCTTCTTCAAAGACTATGTTTAGTGATGTTTGTTTACATTTTGAGATGATTTGTTTTGATGTTTGCTCATATTTTTATTTTGCATTAGACTCAATGTACCATCGGTCACCAGAAGCACACTGGAAGGATCTTTCAAGGAAAGTGAGCAAAGTGTACATTGGCATGAGAGATCTGCAATGATGTCTTATTGGAATGAATTGCAATGCCATTCTAGGGCATTGCTTACTTTAGTAATGTTTAAAAGAGAGTTAAAAAATTATGAAAGTCATTTATGAATGGGACCTTTATAAAGTGTTCAGAACCTTATGTTATATTGTCTCATTCATTTGTTTTGATGTTTTATATTAATTATGGATATTGTAATTGATTTCATTTATTAGTTATGTTAATGTTTATCTTTTGTTGCCATTATGTAAAAAATTTGTGTATGTAATGGATATTGTATGTAAAGAATCATATTATTTTTATTTATATGATTTTTAATATTTAAAAAATATGAAACAAACATATTCTATTCTATTTAAATAAAATATCCAAAATAATAAAAAATTTTAAATATAAATATAATTTTAAAATATTAAATAATTTAAAATAGAATAATATAATTTTTTACTATGATTTTAGACATATTTTGTAGGAAAAAATATTTATAAAATGGTTAAAAAATAATAATTTAATCACTTTTTCTTCAACTTTCCCTATAATTTTAAGAAAAATTGTAGGAAAAATGTGGATAAAAAAATATTTTCCTTGATTTTTCCCTACGATTTTGGAGTTTCTCGTAGGGAAAGAAATTATTAAAAATTATTATTAGCCAACTTTTCCCTACGATTTTAAGAAAAACCGTAGGAAAAATTTGATGAAAAAATTTTTTCTTGATTTTTTCCTACGATTTTGGGGTTTCTCGTAGGGAAAGAAATCATTTAAAATTATTATTAACCAATTTTTTTTGGGAAAGATGTGGATAAAAAAATTCTTAATTTTTCTCTATGATTTTGGGGTTTCTCATAGGGAAAGAATTCATTAAAAAATATTGTTAGCCAATTTTTCCCTACGATAAAATTGTAGGGAAAGATTTGGATAAAAAAATATTTTTTTAATTTTTCCCTATGATTTTGGGATTTCTCGTATGGAAAGAAATTATTAAAAATTATTATTTAAAATCATAGGGAAAGATGTGGATAATTTTTTTTATTTTTCCCTATGATTTTTTATTTTCGTAGGCAAAATATTTTAAAATTTAAATTTAAATTTTAAATTCTGATCACTCTTTCCGAACTTTTTCTTATCAAAAAAATCATAGGGAAAAGGTCTGCTCTTTTTGCGTACAATTTTGAAAGTCGTAGGCAAAGGCTTTCCCGATGCACCTTTCCCTACGACTTTTTTTTTCAGCTTTTGCCTACGATAAAAATCGTAGGAAAAGGCTTTCCCTACGATTTTTCTATCATTCCCTACGAAAAAAATCGTAGGCAAAAGTCGTTTTTCTTGTTGCAAGTTCAAAATTATCCGAGCTTCAGCCACTAAATGACTATTGACAAGAAGAGACTTATCATCCAACTCTAAAAAATTAACGCTACTCCCTGCACTCTGGATTTTAAATTACATAACATTAGGTCCATCATATTACTTTTAAATTCTTTTTAATTTTCTTTCATACCTAATGGTTATATAAATCGTGAAGGAAATTATATTCAGAATTAAGATAAATATGTGCGAAGGGATGGTATTGAGGGAAGAGCCGTGCATTAAAAAAAGTTATAGCACGGATTGAGTCTTATATTCCAGTACAAAGCTAGATTAGTTGCAAAAGGATATAATCAAGAAGAAGGTATTGATTTTGATGAAACCTTTGCACCAGTAGCTAGATTAGAAGCCATTAGACTATTACTTGCATTTGCATGTCACATGAATTTTAACTTATTTCAAATGGATGTAAAAAGTGCTTTTCTAAATGGATTTATAAATGAAGAAGTATATGTAGAACAACCACCAGGTTTTGAAGATCATGAATTTTCAAATCACGTTTTTAAATTGCACAAAGCTTTATATGGTTTGAAACAAGCACCTAGAGCTTGGTATGATAGATTAAGTAAATTCTTAATTGAAAATGATTTTATAAGAGGAAATGTTGATAAAACATTGTTTTTGAAAAGAAAAGGTAAAGATTTATTAGTAGTTCAAATATATGTTGATGATATCATTTTTGGTGCTACTAACAATCTTCTATGTCAAGAGTTTGCTAAGTTGATGCAGGGCGAATTTGAAATGAGCATGATGGGAGAACTCAACTTCTTCCTTGGACTCCAAATCAAACAAAGCAAAGAGGGAATCTTTATCAACCAAACAAAGTACACAAGAGAAATTCTAAAGAAGTTTGGTATGGAATCAATCAAACCCCTCGGAACACCAATGAGTCCTTCATGCAAGCTGGACAAAGATGAAGAAGGTAAGAAGGTTGATCAAAAATATTATCGAGGTATAATCGGATCCCTACTTTACTTAACTGCAAGTAGACCAGACATAATGTTTGCTGTTTGCTTATGTGCTAGATTTCAGTCTGAACCTAAAGAATCACATTTAATTGCTGTTAAAAGAATACTAAGATACTTAAGTGGAACAAAAAATGTAGGTTTATGGTATTCTAGAGACTCAACATTGAACTTAATTGCATACACTGATTCTGATTATGCTGGATGTAAGTTAGATAGAAAAAGCACAAGTGGTGCATGCCAATTCTTAGGAAGTAACTTAATCTCATGGTTTAGCAAAAAGCAAAATTCAGTTGCATTATCAACTACTGAAGCTGAATATGTTGCAGCTGGAAGTTGCTGTGCTCAAATCCTATGGATTAAGCGACAACTTGAAGACTATGGTATCACACTTGATAAAACACCTATAAAATGTGATAACACAAGTGCAATTAATCTAACAAAAATCCAATTCAACATTCTAGAACTAAACACATAGAAATTAGATATCATTTTATAAGAGAACATGTTGCAAATAATGAAATATGTCTTGATTATGTTAATACTGAAGAACAATTAGCTGATATATTTACAAAACCCTTGAGTGAAGAAAGATTCTGTTATCTTAGAGGAGAGTTAGGGATTTGTGATCCATTAGAATGAATTTGAAACCCCTAAGGAAATTTTATCTAAAATTCTTTCAAATCCTTGATCTTTAAGGAAATCTTATCTAGAATTCATATCTAATTGATCTATTAAATTCCAATGATTATTTTATCAATTTTTAAGATCATTATCCGGACACATTTCAGATTATCTGAAACTTTATGTTTTTGCTCTGAAATGGTCTCGGAGCCGACTCGGTGAGTATCGGAGTCGACTCCAGGTTTCTACTGAAACTCTTGAGTCGACCCCTTCTCTGCGCGAGTCGACTCCACTTCGGGATAGTTTTCTGTGACTGTCCGGAGTCGACCCCTCGCTTTGCGGGAGCCGACTCGAAGTGGTCCCAGGTCGATTTATCTAGGGCAGAGTCGACTCGCCGTTCATTTCTAACGTCTCAATCTCTCCAAATACTCTCTCCAAAATTTCCAACCTTCCAAATCCTCAAAATCCCTAATTAACCCTTCCAATAGATCAATGGCCCCTAAAACTCGAGGATCTAACCTTGGTGCGGCCGGAGTAAAGAGGAAGAGGGCGGTGAGGAAGACCGTGAGGCGTCCTGTTCGTGAGCCTTCACCGAGCTTGGATTCAACCTCATCCTCTTCGACTCCTAGTGCTTCTCCATCTACGGCTCCATCACAGGTAGATAGACTTGCCGATAGAGTGATAACTACGGGGAGGAAAGTAGATTTTGAATTGTTTGAAGCTGAGGGATTTATTGTGGGAAGGCAGTTGATTGAGATGGGTTGGGAAAAGATTTGCTCTTTAGATTGTCCCACCTACCCAGCTCTTGTCAAGGAATTTTATAAGAATCTATCTAGAGGAGATAATGGACTTGTAAGCATTGTGAGAGGAAATAGAATTTCAGTGACAGTGGATTTGCTTTCTAGATTATTGAATCTTCCAGTGTCAGGAACATCTACATTTTCTTCTGAAGATAGAAGCCCAGCTCTTCTAGACTGCTTAACAGGGAGATTGTCGGTTTTGAGGAAGTTTTTGCTAATCAGTTATCCTTAGAATTGAGACTTCTCCACAACATCTGTAGTAGAATCCTTTTCCCCAAGATTGGGAGGTTTGATTATGTGTCAGAAAGAGATATATTTGTAATGGATGCAATTGTGACGGGTAAACCCATTAACCTTCCTAGTATGATTTATGGTATATTGCCGACTGTGGAGGTAAGAGAAAATCAAGTTTGCCCTACGGCATGATTCTTACCAAAATTTTTCAAAGCCAAGGGATTGTCATTTCAGATAGTGAGCCTATGAGGAACTTAAGGCACACTGATTTTACAGTTTGGCCACTATACAAAGAATGGGTTTTGTGAAGAGAAATGGGAGATGGGAAAGGAAAGGTTTGATGGATGATAGAGCCGTGGACACTGAGGCACCGGGACCATCAGTCAGACATTCTTCGCCTGTTCCTCCGAGCTCTCCTATTCCTGCTCCTGCCCCTACCCCTGCTCCGTTATTTGATCATGCATCATCTTCATCTGTTGGCTTCACAGAACTTCAGTTAAGGCAGCTTAAAGGTCTTCTTGATGATCAGTCAGATAAGTTAAAATCAGAGTTTGAAAACAAGTTTATGAATCTCAAGGAAACTCTTTACTCTTTGGATGACCGGATCACCAAGATAGAATCAACCCTTAGCAATTCATCTGAGTCTTTAAGTGGAGACCTAAAGAACATATTTGAAGAACTTAAAGACATCTGCGGAGATGGTGAAACATATGCTAAATGCAATGCTGAACTCCAAGATAAAATTTTGACTGCTTGCACTTTTGTTGATGAGAGACTGAAGGACTATGTGAAGATACAAACAGATGGAATGAAAAATATAATAGATCATTTGACTAGGATTGTAAGGACTCACTTTTGATGTATTAGATACTTAGTCCTTACAATGTAATGAAGTTTATATTGTGTTTTACACTTTTATACTTTGATGTAATGAAAAGTCTATTTTGAATTGTCAATGTAATCTGAGTCTTAGTGTATTTCTTCCTTTTATCAATGAATGAATGATTTTGTTAAATCATATCTTGAATGAATGAATGAATGATTATGTTTGATGCATCTCTACCTTTTTGTTGATAACAAAAAAGGGGGAGAGTTTTATAGTTTTATAACTGTATATGCATATGGGAGAAATTGATTAATCAAATGATATTAAAATGATTGAATGAATGAGATAAATAATTGAATGAATGGGATATTTATTTGAGTTTCATAGGGGGAGCTACCTCATTCAGGGGGAGCCTAAGCCTAACTATGAAAATAAAATAAATTCTCTAATCAATCATGCATAAACTCAATGTTTTTGTCATCATCAAAAAGGGGATTGTTGGGGAGATTGTTGAGAATTTGTTGCCCCAATCTTATTGATTTTGATGATTACCAAAAGCCATGAGTATATTAAAAGATGTAATGAGTTTATTTACATGAACAATGAATTTATTTAGAACAATGAATGAGAATGTTAAAGTATAACTTTAATCAATTTGAAAGTAACTTCAAGCTCCATGTTTAAGCTTTCAAAAAGAAATTTTATACTTCATATTATAATCAATGAGTTTTTGGAACATTTCTTGAATTGATTCCTAATGTCAATTTTATTATATTCAAGTCAAAAATTGATTTAAAATGAATCTGGAACGAATTTCAAGTCAATCAGAAAATTCTCTGATTTTTGATACGTTCCGGAGCCGACTCTAGAGTTTCAGAGTCGACTCCACTCAGAATACAGAAATGACTGTCTGTCTCGAGTCGACCCCTGTGATTTCATGAGTCGACCCCCGATTCTGTCGAGCCGACTCCATGACTGTGTGAGTCGACTCCGCTCAGACACCAGAGGTGTTTTTTCTGAGCATTTCGCGAGTCGACCCCCAACTTTTCATGAGTCGACCCCCGACTGTCAGGAGTCGACACTTTATTTTTGATGAGTCGACCCTTTGACTTTCTGAGTATTTCTATTTTTGGTATCACGACTTCGAGCCGACTCGCGGAAAGCAGGAGTCGACTCCAGCAAATCTGGGCGAGATTTTTCCGAATGCCAACTCAGCGTCAACGGTAAGATTTTTAATTAACGGCTATTTTTCTTTGTTTCTAACGGCTATATTTTTGCAGAATCTATAAATAGAGAAGCCGTTTTCAAATCAAAACAATAGAGAGATATTCACTTCAAAAGAAAAGAAGAGAAAAATCGAAAAAACAGAGCTTCATTTGAAAAAATCCGTGATTCAAAATAGAGTGAAAGAAAAAGTGTGAAATCAAAGGAAGCTCCTTCTGTGCTCAAGCTCAACAATCCAAGGAAGCTTCAGAAGAAAATCCAAGAGCTATTCAAGAGCATCTCAAGTGATTTTCAACACTCAAAGAAAAGAGGAAAAGCTCAAATCAACTCCAACGTACATTCCGTGAAGAATCCGAGCTGAGGCCCGATTCTACACTTCAAAGGAGTTGAGGAAAAGAAGAAAAGAAGAAAAGCTCAAAAGCCAACCAACTGCAAATCAGGCTTTTCTAAACTTTATTCTTATATTTGTTTATCTGCTCATTAAGGAGCTTTGTAACTGAAAAACAATATTTCTATTCTTTGTGTCTAGTTCAATCTGGGGGATTGAACTAGTGGAGGTAGTCTTACCTCGGTACAAGCTTGGTAAAGCTTGTGTTAGGGTTTTTGTGCTGGTGAGCCCTTGAAAACCAGCTGGGTTCGTTGTGATCCCGGAAAAAAAACAAGTTTGAGTTGTGAGCTTGTAAAACAACTCTGCTGTAATCAAGGAAGATTATAGTGTGGACCCAAGTGAATCTTGGGAGTGGACGTAGGTGTTGGATACACCGAACCACTATAAAATCTTTGTGTTTGCCGTGCTTTCATTGACTCTTTCTCTATCTCTGTTTTATTCACTGCACTTTGTATTTACATTGCATTTGCCTTCATTCTTCTCAAGCAAACTATTTTAAAAGGCTAATTTTTTAAAGAACCCAATTCACCCCCCCCTCTTGGGTTGTCATCTGGGCCAACATTCTATCATTTTTCTTATATGTTTATTTCTAATTCTATCTTTTAAAGTTTTACCATATATCCATCTTAACATACACATTTATGTTACACTTAATTTATTCACATGTTGTTTCAATATTGCCCAACATTCTATTCCATATAGCATAGCTGGCCTAATAGCGGTTTTATAAAATTTTTTTCAATTTTAATGGGATATGCCAATCATACAATATATACTCTCAAAGCACTCATTCACATAATCCATCCTGCTTTAACTCTATGATTCACATCTTCACCTATTTTACCTTTTGCTGATAATTGATTTAAATATCTAAATTTTTTACTCCTTAATATCCCTTGACTTGCAATCTTCACTATTTCTTTATTTATATTTTTACTCTCACTAAAATTACATTTCATGTATTTAGTTTTAGTCCTACTAATCTTAAAACCTTTAGATTCTAAACTATGTTGGTTAGCATCTCAATGTGCTAGAAGAGGGATTTGAACTGCTTTTGAGTGACTGTTGTTGCTTGTGGAGGACTCGAATGGGTTAGATCAATCATGATGTTTTACGAGATGGCTTGAGTATGGCTCGTACTTGCTTAAGCATTGCTTATCTTTTGATCTCTTTTTGGCATGGAGTCTTTTACTCATTCCCGTAGAGAGCACCAAAGTCTAATGATGTTCAAAAGTGGCTCCTAAATGCTAAAAGATCAAATAAGTCTTGACTCAAATGATATAGCATTCTTTAACTTGTCAATGCATGTTCGCCTGCAGCAGGAAGAGTAGCAATAGGTCTAGAGATTATTTTCGTGGAGACCCTCCAATGCTTAAGTTAGCTTAGGAAATAGATATGGAAGAAGGTCTATAATCTCGTAAGATATTATTTTAGGGCTTTAGAGGTTAGAGTCGATGGAATCTAAGTTTTGAAACCTTGACCCTTGAATCCTTGGAGTGGGAATCATATCTCTGGAGTTGGAGTCTTAGGCTTGGAACTTGTTTATCAAAGGTCTGAGGCTGCTTTTATTGGCATATTGGTAAGTCTTTCTTGAATTTGGCTCACTTGGTGGACAGCTTTGATAAGCCAAATTCCTAGAAAGAACAGCACATTTGGTAGAGTTTCTCTCGAATAAAATTTAAAAATCTTTTTTGGACTGAATGGTGGACTCAATCTTAAAGTGATTAGTGCCTTGGGTGAGATTAATTTATCCCAAAATTATTACGGCTATCAGTGGCTGTTAGAGGACCTAATTACGGAATTGTCTAAATAGGCTCTAAAGAAAATTTAAGAAATGATTGTAGGCATGGAATTTAGCCATGGTGTTTACTGTCATTATAGTAGCTGTTATAGTTAATAATGTCATATCTTTGTAATTTAAAAGGAATATGGTCAGTTTAATTTTGGATTCTAATCACTTGATCACATGAATAATTGAGCTCAGGAACAATCTGCAACAATTTACCACAGTACTGGTGTTAAAGAATATTTTTATAGCAATTATAACAAATCTCATGATCAGATCTTTTCCGCACGAGTCTCTTATTCTCATTTTTTTCATCAAGTTCTTCATTATTATTTCATGGCATCAATAAAACTTTTAAGATTCTCAAACGAAGTCCCTCCTTTGATGACAGATCTCTTTGCCATCTCCTTCAGCTCTGATGCTCTTGCCCTCATTGTCTCGTCACCAAGCAATTCTTCCACCCTTGATTTGATATGCTCCTTCGTCATAATCCCATTCTCATTAGCTATCATCTGCAAACCAGTCCTCCAAACATCGCAAATATAGCTCCGGTTGAGCAATTGATCAGCAAAGTAAGGCCAACACAAGAAAGGCACTCCATTCCTCACCCCCTCCAGTGTTGAATTCCAGCCACAATGGGATAAGAAACAAGCAATGGAAGGGTGAGCCAAAACCTTCTGCTGAGGTGCCCAACCCACCATCCTTCCCCTCGTCATAACTCGCTCTCTAAAGCCTTCCGGGTAGGCATCAGTACTAGTCTCGCTGGTTAGGTCCGGCCTCACAACCCAGAGAAATGTTCTTCCTGAGAGCTCCAGCCCAAGAGCAAGCTCTTGGAATTGGATTTGGTCGAAGATGGTGAAGCTCCCAAAGGCCACGTAGATGACTGAGTTGGCTGCCTGCTCGTCGAGCCAAGCCATGCAAGTTGTGTCCTCAGGCCAGAAGTGACCTGTAGGCTTCCCAAACCTCTCACCTGTAAGTAATGGTCCCACTGGAATTATTTCTGGAGCATGGTTGAACACTGGAAGCTCAATCTCCTTAAATGAGTTGCAAATTATGCGTTCAGCAATCCAGGTTGCTCGATTATTTTTAACCAAGAAGTCGAAGATTATTTTTCGTAATTCAGGATCATCAAAGCAAGTCCAGGCTAAGTAAGATGCGTTCATGGGTGGCATGTCTGAGTCCAACTGGAACATCTGTTGCTTCTTTGGTGTTCCTGCATAAAATGTAAAATATATATATATATATGCATGATCTCATGAGTGACTCAAGTGATTAATTAGAAAGTTATTTACTTCATAAAGGAAGCAAGTTTTCCTCAAAATTGATTCCCATGTCCTTCTAGCTTGTACCATATCGTTTGTGTACGTGTGTGTGTTCGATCTTTGCTCATGAATCATAGAAAGAAAAATGGCTTCGTCGTCCAACGTCATAGTGTTAAGGCCTCACGTACGTATGAGCTTGAATCGTAAATTTCTAAAGAGTTATAGCTATGATTTCCCAGGCTAGTGATTTGGTTGAACATAAGGAGTGAGCCTAAGGAAAAGAGGAGAAAAAATTCATGCTTACTGCCTCTCTCTCTCTCTATATATAAAAGATGAGGACGCAAGCATTTCCTTTGATATGTTTGTCACTGTTAGTTAGTTCATGACGAAGATGAGTAGTTTTTGGTCTTACCCTCTGCATCAATGATGCCATCCTCAATTAACTTGGGAATTCTTAAAGTTGCCAACAAACTCCCAGCAGAGGCTGGCCAGAATGCAGCTGCCCGGAGGCACATCTTCTTGGCGACCTCAAGAGCCCATGCCATGGTCTGGTCGACTATCATACAAGTGATCTTGTCGTTTCCTGGCTCGTTACTCCTCCGTATCAATTCCTCCAGACATATGGGCATGACCTTCTGAATGCCAATAGCAATCATCCCAAGATTTCTGCGATCATCTCCAGGATCTGCTCCATCTGGCACTGCAACCAAATTTATTCCCTTCATCTCACTTTCCTTGGACAAGTTGGCAAGAACAAGATTATGGTTGTACTCAGTGTTGACAAATGTGATCTTGAAGCCTTCATCAACCAAGCAGTAGGAGAGCTCCAGTAGAGGGATGACATGGCCTTGTGCTGGGTATGGCAGGACGAGTGCATGTGGCAAGCCCATGGCAGCTTTGCTTTCTCCTGATCCAAAGGACTAGTATGACTTATTTGCTGAGTTCTGTGCCTTTTGATGCCTCCACTGCCACAATTTATATATTAGCATTTGATTTGAGAGCTCAGGTATCTCTTATTTTTTGTTACCTTCCCAAAAGAACTGCTCTTGTTCCTAGCCACCTCATAGTTGTACCTAGCATTTGTTTTGATTCAACCCTTGTTCTATGTTCTCTTTGGCATGCTCTCAAGCCTCATCTGATTGCATTTATCCTGCTGGCCTATGCTAACTCTAGATAATAATATGACAGGCTTAGTGTCATCACATTGCTTTGATGGAAGCTGGAAACAATAAACAAAAGAAATAAGAAGAGTAATCAAATTTTGTCAGAACCCAAGACAACCATGATGGAAGGTGGTCGCCAGATCCAAGAAAACAGATGCTTTGATTTTGGTCTTACTTACTTGTCCATTCTATGGCTCTGCTTGGAATATATCAACAAACTTTGGCCTGCAGATAGGACCGGTCATGGAGGATCCAGTCCTGTGACTCTTTGTAATATTGGCTACCAGTTTTATTATCTAACCCAAATCCTCAAGTGGATCACCCATGAAGATGCCACCATATTTCATATATATTGTGAAACCTGCAAGTCCCACCGACTGATTCTGATATGTGTAATCTCTATAAGCTTGTAAATAATTCAAGGCCAAACCAAGTATTTGAACATAATTTTTCAAAGCTAGGCCTGCTGACATCATGTGAACCATGGAACTAGAGACTTGCAAGTTATCATGATTAAACTAAAGATCTTTCTATAATGTTTCGTCCACATATTAACATAAGATGGAGTTGGAAGGATTAATTACTTAATTTCGCATGAAGCTAACAATCTAGGGACTTAACTATTAATTTATGATTAACCAGGAATCTTGATATAACCTTTGCTCAACATTTATCATGTAAATTAATGGATGCTTAAAAGGAATCCATGATTACTAAGAACCTGTTTAATTTTTTTTTTTTTTTAGCATAATCGCTATGGAGGCCACAAGGTACAAGCCAATGGGTTGAATCTATCACCATCTCAGCCCCATGAAGGGACGCAAGGCAAAGAGACCAGCCCTTTATATTTCTTTCAAAAGTGAGCTAGCTTTAAGAACACCAGTATGAATGTTCCTTTTCTTGCTTGCTTGCATGGGTTTTAACTGCCTTTTTTTTTGCACAACGTTTCAGGTCTAGTGAAATAATTTAATCCAGTGGGAAGATTTGGGATGGCTTTTATTTCAGAAGTATGCTTTAACATCACCTATTCTGAGTGTGTACTGTGAAGCCTCCTTCGTTGATCACTATTCTGTCACTGAATCCTAGCTGATGCCTTTCAAGGCCATCGGCTGAATACATAAATGTGATTCTTGTTTGTCTATAGACTATTCTCTACAGCATACTGTTGGATATTTCTTTTAATAATTCAAAATTTTAGTTTTAAGAAGTATAAAACTTTTAGGATTCTGCAAGGACAATGATTAAATTTTTATCTCCCATAAAATTCTCTCTCATTCTCCTTTTTTTTTTTTTTTCCAATCAAGTTCATTGTTTCATGGCATCAACAAAGCTTTTAAAATTCTCAAACGAAGACCCTCCTTTGATGACAGATCTGTTTGCAATCTCCTTCAGCTCTAATGCTCTTGCCCTCATTGTCTCGTCATCAAGCAATTCTTCCACCCTTGACTTGATATGCTCCTTCGTTATAATCCCACTCTCATTAGCTATCATCTGCAATCCAATCCTCCAAACATCGCAAATATAGCTCTGGTTGAGTAATTGATCAGCAAAGTAAGGCCAACACAAGAGAGGCACTCCATTCCTCACCCCCTCCAGCGTTGAATTCCAGCCACAGTGGGATAAGAAACAAGCAATGGAAGGGTGAGCCAAAACCTTCTGTTGAGGTGTCCAACCCACCATCCTTCCCCTTGTAATGACTCTCTCTCTAAAGCCTTCTGGGTAGGCATCACTTGTCTCACTGGTTAGGTCCGGCCTCACAACCCAGAGAAATGTTCTTCCTGAGAGCTCAAGCCCAAGAGCAAGCTCTTGGAATTGGATGGGATCAAAGATGGTGAAGCTCCCAAAAGCCACGTAGATGACTGAGTTGGCTGCCTGCTCGTCGAGCCAAGCCATGCAAGTGGCATCCTCTGGCCAGAAATGGCCAATAGGCTTCCCAAACCTCTCACCTGTAAGCAATGGTCCTACAGGAATTATTTCTGGTGCATGATTGAACTCCGGCAACTCAATCTCCTTAAATGAGTTGCAAATTATGTGTTCAGCAATCCCGGTTGCTCGATTATTGTTAACCAAGTAGTTGAAAATCATTTGTCGTAACTCAGGATCAGCAAAGCAAGTCCAGTGTAGATAAGATGTGTTCATGGGTGGCAAGCCTGGGTCCAGCTGGAACATCTGCTGTTTCTTGGGTGTTCCTGGATGAAATGTAAAATATGAATGTTCTCAGTGATCCAAGTTATTAGAAAGCTACTTAGTTCATAATGGAAGAAAATTCTCCTGGTAACTGAAACTTCATGTGATATTATTCTAGCTTGCACCAAATAGTTTGTGTGTGTTCTTTGATCATGAATCATTTCCAACATCAGAGTATTCATGCAGGTACTTTTATGAACTTCGATTAGGAGTTTATATAGATGTACAGAGTTATGATTTCCTGGGCCAGTGATCTGGTTCAAAATAAGGAGTGAGTTCAAGGTAGTGTTTGAAATAGGAAATAAGAGAGGATATCCCCTCTTATTCCCAAAAGCCATAAGTATAAGGATAAGGATAGCTGGAAATAAAGTTAACCAGAGAGATAATCCATGGTTAACCATGGGTTATTCCCTCAATTTATTCCCTAGAAAATGCAGGAATAACTGATTATCCCTTCAAATAAGAGTAAAAAAAAGTTATCGTATGGATTTACCTTTTTGCATTTGATATGATCAATAGGATAGCCAAGAGATATCCCTAGGGGTTGCCAGGGATAAACTCTATCCCGTACACTTATTCATGGATAATATTTTTTCTATCAAACACTACCTAAAAGGATAGCTGGGAATAAAGTTAACCAGAGGGATAATCCATGGTTAACCTTAACCATGGGTTATTCCCTCAATTTATTCCTAGAAAATACAGAAATAGCTGGTTATTCCTCCAAATAAGAGTAAAAAAAAAAAGTTATCCTATGGATTTACCTTTTTGCATTTGATATGATCAATGGAATAGCCAAGGGATATCCCTATGAATAGCCAGGGGATAAACTCTATTATGTACACTTATCCATGAATAATATTTTTTCTATCAAACACTACCTAAGAAAGAGAGAAGAAAAGTTCATTTTAACCGCTAGTCTTTTTTCCCTCTCTAGAACAGGAAGATGTATATGTTTGTCGCAATTAGTTGACGAAGGTGAATGATTTTTGGTCTTACCCTCTGCATCAATGATGCCATCCTCAATTAACTTGGGAATTCCTAAACTTGCCAACAAATTCCCAGCTGAGGTTGGGCAGAATGCAGCCGTCCGAAGGCCCATCTTCTTGGCGACCTCCAGCGCCCAAGCCACGGTCTGGTCGACTATCATACAAGTGATCCTGTCGTCACCTGGCTCGTTGCTCTTTCGTATCAATTCCTCCAGACAATTAGGAATGGTCTTTAGAAAACCATCAGTGAGCCTCTTAAGATCTTTACGATCGTCTTCAGGATCCAGGCCATCCGGAACTGGAACCAAATTTACTCCGTTCATCTCACCCTCATTAATGTTGGACAAGTTGGCAAGGATGCGGTTATGGTTGTATTCAGTGTTGACGAATGTGATCTTGAAGCCTTCGTCAGCCAAGCGGTAAGAGAGCTCCAGCAGAGGGATGACATGGCCTTGCGCCGGGTATGGTAGGACGAGAGCATGCGGCAAGCCCATGGCACCAGCTTTGCCTCCTCCTGATCCAAAGAACTAATTAATAGCATTTGATCTGAGAGCTCACGTATATATCTCTTATTTTGCTGTCACCTTCCCGGAAGAACTTCTCGTCCCTGGCCGTCTCATGGTAGATGCCTATCATTTTGTTTTGATTCCAATTTCCATCCCTGTTCTACGTGCTCTTAGAGATGCTCTCTCATGCCACGGCTGATTGCATTTGTATTCATCCTGCTGGCCTTTGTTAACTCTGTATATCTGTGACGGCTTGTGGCACATAACAAACAAAAGAAACATCAGGGTTGCGTTTGGTAGTTGGTGATCTATTCAGGTTATAGGTAATTTAAATGAAATCCATTAGATAACAATATTTGGTATATATTTTGGATGGGAATGAAAGGTAATACGGAGATGGGGAGCTTTTATTTGCACCGTCTAAATTGTTACACCCCTCCTAAATATATTTTAAAAAAATCAATTTCTAAACTACCCTTAAAACCCTCGCCCCATCCCCTTCGGTTCCTGTTCGCTTCGACGGATCCTACCCTAGTTCGCTCCGACAGCCTTCCCCTTCCCCATTCTCTCCGGCGGCCCCCCTTTTCGACTTCCCCTTGCTCTGGTGATCGAGGAGGAAGGTCCGTTGAAGCAAACGAGAAAGGGGAGAGGGGGAGTCGATGGGCTGCCGAAGCAAACGAAGAAGGTGGGGAGGGGGGTACCGAAGTAAACCGAAGAAGGGAGAGGAGTCCGCCGAAGTGAACAGGGAAGGGGGAAAATGAGGGTGAGGGGACTGCCGGAACGAACGAAAAAGAAGAGGGGGGGAGCTAGGGGGGGCTGTCAGAACGTACAAAGGAGGTGGGGGGTAGGGCGAGGGTTTTAAGGGTAGTTTAGGAATTAAATTTTTTAAAAAAAATTTGAGGGGGGGTGTATTGAGCAATTTGGGCTATGCAAATAGAAGCTCCCGCATAGATGGTATAATATAATTTTTTTTGATATGATTGCCCTTGCTTTTTTTGATCGGCCTCTATTCACCTCCTCCTCGACCTCGCTCTTCATGTCGAAAGTCCTAAGCTACATCCTCTTCCATCCATGACCCCATGGATTTTTAAATCAAATATATAATAATATATAAATTTTTAATAAATTTAATTTGGAAGTATTTTAAGAATTTATGTTATATGACTGATAATCTGTTTGTCATATCAAATACAGTAATGATATTACTTGTGTATACTAAATATGTTAATCGATATTTTAAATAATTTATTTAATAATAATTTATTTTATAAATAATTTATATTATCATTTAGAATTGTGTTAGGATGCACTAAACGTAACTCTCTTATTGTCCGGCGATGCACTAAACGCAGACCAAGAGTCACCTGGAGACTTACATGTCAACTGGTCGCCACCAGATCCAAGAGAACAAGGCCATGATTTTGTATGGCTCTGAGGATCCAATCCCGTGATCCTTTGCAATAGCCTCAAGATTTGGTAAAATGTTAGTTGACTCCTCTGTTACGTTATCCAAAAATCCTAGAAAAGGGTCAACTCCATTTCACTAGTCACGCATGCGTCACGCTTGAATCTATGTTGGAAAGCTAAATAATTAGTATATATTTTTGGCTAATGCATGCTATGAGAAAACTACAGCAGATGATAGATTTTAGTAAGGATGGCAATGACTCATGCCACTAGATTGGGTTAGAGTAGTGCATTAAAAAAAATATTATAACAAAAAAGCTAATAAACCTTCAAGCTTCCTGTTATGCAACTTAATATACTAGATAAATTGGTCTAAAATTTGATTGATTCGGCCTACTTTTTAACCCAAATGGGCTAATTTGGATTGATCAAATGGGTTTCGAGGTAGGTTTGGACATGACTTTTGTAATATTTTTCTAAGCTTAATTCGGTTCGAAATCCTTAAACTGTATTTGGTACACATAATAGAATTAAAAAAATGATAGAAAAAAAAAAATAAAGAATAGGATATAATAAAAAATGTTTTATTTTATATTCAATAAAAAATAATTAAATAAGATAGCTATACTCAGAGAAAAAAATAGCTGAGAATTGGAATAGAAAAGAAAAAATAAAATAGTTGATTATTAGGATAAAAATAAAACATCTCTTTTAATAGAATAAGTTATCCTTTTTTTTTAATGAAATTAACTATCATGTAAAATAAAATTTTATCATATTCTTGGAAAGAATTAAAAAAATTATATTCTTCTTCTAATCGGTCGGCCAAACACATTCTAAAAAATTTCTAAGATAGTGTTTGAAATAGGAAATAAGAGGGAATATCTCCTAGATATCCTCTCTTATTCTCAAAAGCCATAACTATAAGGGATAACTGGAAATAAAGTTAATAACCAAAGGGATAATCCATGGTTAACTATGAGTTATCCCCTCAATTTATTTCCTAGAAAATGTAGGAATAGCTGGTTATCCCTCCAAATAAGAGTTAAAAAAAAAGTTATCCTATGGATTTATCTTTTTACCTTTGATATGATTAATGGGATAGCCAAGGGATATCCCTAGGGATAGCCAGGGGATAAACTCTATTCCGTACACTTATCTATGGATAATATTTTTTCTTTCAAACACTACCTAAAGAGAAACACAAGGAATAAAGTCCAGCCCAAAAAAAATAAAATAGTACACAGCACGCACCCTAGCTAGCAACTTCCTCTCTTACTCCTCCATGGGATTCTCTAAAATCTAAACTCATCACATAATGAAACCTGTAGTCTATGCCTATGCAATGGATGAGAGATCCAATGCTTATCCAATTGATAACAATAAGGTTTTATATATTTCGATAGTAATAAAAAAATATATATCTTCTTCCTCCCCTTCCTCCTCAACTTCTTCTTCTTCTTGCTTGATCACCAACATGTCACTAAATCACACCTGATGCATTTCAAGGACTTGGTTGAGTAATTCATACAAAGAAAAAGATTTCTTCAGCAATTGAATGTGATCTTTTTTTTTTCTATAGATTATACTCTCAAGCTTCTTTTGGGACGACGAATCTAGTAGGCTGAAGCAATGCTAATCTTATGCATTGAGCTAGGAAGCAAGGAATCCATAAAGAATGCTTGCATTGCTAACAGGTGGATTTCATTCCTTCAAGCAAAAACTAAGAAATGACTGTAATCAGGGACTCAGTAATGGTGGTTACTGTGGATAAATGTAACAACAACCAAAGTGAAAATATATTTTTTAAAATATTGAACAATGTCATATCTATTGCAATTGAAAGAGAATATGATAAGTTTTCTTGGATTTCAATGACTTTATTACTTTAATTATTTAGCTTAGAAACTGTAACTCCTCAAGTTTACTTACCAGTCCAATTAACTCATTAGTAGAGTGAAAACATATGATATAAAACCTCGAGTGAAAGTTAATTGATAATAAGTAAACTTAGACTTATAAGAATATAACACTTTTCTCTTCCATCTGATATTTGTAATACGACGTACTCATCATGGTGCTACAAACTAGTTAGAATCTATCACCATAGCAAGACTCTATCACCATCCAATGGATAGCCCTTTCTTCGTGTCTATCTGGTTCAAATAATTCATTAGCAAGCTGAAACCATGTGGTTTAAAAACTGGAGTGAAAATTAATTGGTAGCAAGTGAACTTAAGTTATAAGCACATAACACTTTTTTTTTTTCCGTTTGATATGGGACTACTTTTGAAATATTATAGGAACAATTATATGTATTTAGTACTTTAATTTTACCATTGACCATTATTAATGAGGCTTATTGACATGGATCAAAATTATATGGTCTTAAATATTTAAGTAAAAATTAATTAATAGTAAATAAATTTGAGTTATAAGTAGCTTAAATCTTTTTTTTTAATATTTGATGTGAAATTATTTTTATGGTTTTACACTGCTCTTGCTCAAAAAAATTGTAATAAACCATTGAAGCAATGTTTTGGATGCCGCCACCCATGTGGGCATATCTAAATATTGTTCACCAACCGAGCTGTTGGAAAGGGCAGTAAAAGGAGCATATGCTGACTTTGGCTTTACTAAGAACTTTGCAGATATGTGCTTACGAAAAACTCTTTGTTTAGTAAAAGGATTTGGGCAAGAGCTTTTAGAAAGCTCAGCTGATTGAGGGTCCTGAAATTTACTTGAACAAACATTACAAGCTTAACATAATCAGTCAGGAATCTCATCCACCTGAGGTATCTTGATCTCTGTAAATCTTCCATCAAAACACTACTAGAGACTATAGGGAGCCTCAGTAATTTGCAGTACTTAAATCTTCTAGCGATGCCGATTTCTTAGTAACATACCTAGAAGCATTGTGAGGCTATATAATCTGAGGGCCTTTATGCACTGTGAATCCTCATCTTAAAAAGACTTCGCAGTGTCTTCTCTCCTGAAGCCACAGCTAAAAGAGGGGTGGGGCTCAGCCTTCCCTTCTCTTCAAAAATTTCCACACTCATGTCATTGAGGTTCCTCTTCCTGTTCTCCAAAGAAGCCTTAGCAGCAGCTCGGATTGGGCCAAGATTCATCATATCCCCCATGCAAACACACTCAAGCCATGCTAGGCTAGAGTTTATGATGTACAACAGGGATCCCTTCACCTTCAATGCCAACCTGCATGATGTTGCTACTGATCATGGTGGTGATGAACATATTGACATAGAAGAGCATCAAAATTCGATTGCACCATGGAGTCCATTCTTCCTGCTTCTTTGGTAGTAGTTTGACTGACTTCGTACATGCTAGACTATAGAATGACATGTGGACTTGCATTGATCTTGCAGTTGGTGGCTTGCTTTGCATCTATTTTTCTTAACAGGGAAGGCTTGCCATCCATTATCTCTGTGTCCATTTGACTTGACATGTGTTTATGATTTGATATGCCATTTTAGCATATCTATTTTATCTTTGCCAATCTACTACGAGCTGATCTCATCCAATTGATTGCATAGACGTT
>UESW01003966.1:1363426-1474546 GCA_900491605.1 Calamus simplicifolius | reverse complement strand
GCGCGTGTGCACTACTATGGGGTATGGGCTCAAGTTTTGTCAAAGCCATGGGGATTAACTAGGCTGTTTTGGTACTGTTCTCTTCTCAATGTACAGCATGAGTAGCATAAACAATCCACGACGGCTTCAACCACCTCGAATATAATTTTTTATAACAAGTCTAGAATCTCTGTTTTTCTGTCTCGTTGGGCATTATGGACCATTTTACGGTAGCAGCTGAGGGAGAAATAAGATAGAATCATAAAATAGAGTCGGACTAATATATGGTTGTGCTTATTTCCTTAAGGTCGAAGCTTTTGCTTGTCTTTGGTTGAGAGGGCTGAGGACTAATATTAACGCCCGGCCAGGAAAGAGGTCTCTTGTGATAAGAGTAATAATTAAATAGTGTTGACTGTGGCAAGAGAGTTAAAACATAACCATATGATGGTATTCGGTTCCCTAATGTGGAAGCTTTTGCTGGGTTTCTAATTTGTCTTTGGTGCTTGGTATACTGATGTTGAAATGATTTTTTGACAACAGAAACTCAATCTCTCCCACAGAAAATTCTCAGTTACTTTATTACATCAAAACTGATACCAACTCGATTGAACCGATTCAATACAAATGAGCCATCTTAAAACTGTTGTTTAAGTGCCAAATAATGATAAGATGGCAGACAAAGTACTTAGAGGAGTGCCTTGACTTAAATGTTCCAGTCTCTCCCTAAGCCACAATTCATTGTTATAATCTTTGTCCCTGATTCTGAGTTCAGCATCTAGAGAAGCACCTTGATGTTCTTCACCTCCTCTCTTCTATTCATAATCTCCTTCTTCGTATATTATATATATTAATAAAATAATAAAAAAGTTCTTAACATCTATATTTTTTTATTAAAAAAAAGGTAATGAGAATTGTCTAATATTTATCGATTGAAGCTTGGAACCTTTCGCATGTCTCTCTAAAGAATCTTCGTACCACTGATCAACCTTGTTTAGAAAAAAAATATTTTCGCTAGAGATAGCAAAAATTTGATTTGACCTACGAACCCAATTTGAATCCATCCGAAAAATTGGGTTAAGATTTTACTTTTTTTTATTTGATTTCAAAATGATCCAAAAATGTTAGGATTGGATTGGATTGGGTCATGATTGATTTGGATGACCTAAAAATAATATTTAAATAAGATATATTTTTAGTTTTATTTATTTTAAATTTTAGAATATTATGTAGATGATATTATATAATTTTATGAAGTATTAATTAGATTGTTTATATGGCTAATATTTTAATATTTTATATTCTTTGATATATAATATAGTTGATGTTCATATGACTTAATAAATAATAAGATTAGAAGTATAATTTTTTAAATTAAACAATTTGAAATGATCGACGTCAACAGCTTCAAACATCATTTTTTTTATTTTAGAAGGCGATTAAAAAAAGTAGAATTAAGTATAATATTACTTTTTTTATATAGAATTAAGCATATTTTTAATATTGTTTATTTTATTTTATAATCTTGTTAATAATTTGACATTAATATTTATTTAATTTAAAAAATATACTTTTATATACTATTACTTAATTATATTATTTTATATTTTATAAATTTATAAGAATTATTTTTCTTCATGTTTAATTATGTTGCAATTTTGTGCCTATTTGTTTTAACATTTAGAGTAATAAATAGGTAAAACAAGGAAAGAACGTATTTAATTATTATTATTAAATTACTTAAAAAGAATAAGAAAAAAGAGCGTACTAAATTCTTAAAAAAAATCATGCCAAGCCAAAATGACCCATGAATTAATTTCAATCCAATCATTTAGAATTAGGGTTTAACTTCAAAGATCCAAACCTAAAAGTGATTGAAACCAAAAAATAATTCGAAACCAACTTGATCCGGTCCAGTCCAATTATCATTTCTAATTCCTATATATGTATGTACATATATGCAAACATGAGATTCTATAAGTCAAGCCATAACTAACTCTCGACTCATGAAACTTGACAGAATTGTTCGATTAAAGGCTAGTAAGATCACAATAGATCAAATGCATAGTTTTGGTAATAACAAAAGTAGATTTTTTTTCTCAAAGAATAGTTAATTATAAGGGAATTATCAATTGTCTCTTTTTAATTATGAAAAAGTAATTAAAAGAAATTCCTAATAGCCTATTGAAGAGATGCAATCACCAGACCCCATCTCAGATCACGGTACCATAAACTGCTCGAGTGCCGCCTTGCCACAAGGCATGTCAATGGAGTTTGATTTTTTGCCCCTCGGTTTTGGTTATTGATGATGCCAAGTCATCTTCTTCAAGCATCGGGGAAGACGGACGTCCTTCTCTTCGGACCCCTTCAAGAAAAAGTCTCTGGAGACCAAATGCTTCGGTGGGGACCCTTCGACGCTCAAGTTAGTCACTTGGGATCAGATGAGAACTGCTTAGCCGAAGGGAGCTAAAAATAGTTAGGGTTTTAGCTAGTAGGAGGAAAACTAGAAAACTAGAGTTCAAGGATCCTACTCACAGTGCGGGCGCATGCTTTTATACCTGTTCGAATGTCCCATCTTTCCGTTCCGGAAGATTTCTATCGTACCGTCATTGTGCGCACCGGAGGCGCCCTGCGTTACCTGTCAATATGGCTTTACAGGTGTCTAGCAGCCACGGTTGCATTCGGTGCACGCCGTTGCTTGACATGACCACGCACAGTTGTAAGTGGTAGCGAATCGTACTCCATAACGGAACATGGTCATGCACAGTGATACATGCAATGCCCCATACGCCGTTATGAGGTATGGCCGCCAGCAGCCACTGGCGCACGGCGGGTCACGTGGGTGCGCCAGGTGGCCCGAAGTTATTGTTTGGTTCGAAGGCCGGTTCACGTACTGAACGTTGCTCCCGCACCATGAGACCGAAGGGGGTCTCGGGGGTAAGATGACGTTTGTGCACCCCGAGACCGGAGGGGGGTCTCGGGGTTGAGATGCTGTAACATCCTGAAAACCTTGTACTTTATGGCATTTTCATTTGAAATGAAAGTCAGAAAGTTTCAGTGAAATATGGGTGTGTTGGCCTTTTGATAAAGGTAAAGAGAAGAAATTTTGGAGTAAATGAGTATATTTCTGAATGTTAATGAGTTTGATTTAAGAAATTGAGAGACTTAAGTTTTAATGGGTTTAAATCACAAGAAAAATCAAGTTTAGTTTGAGTTTTATCCTGAAATGATGTTTTTAGTGGTTGGAGTCGATACTATTTGGAGTGGAGTCGACTCTGGCACGGTTTTAAACTTTCAGCACGCTTTGGAGTCGACACATGCAGAGGTAGAGTCGACAACTCCAGAGAAAACAGAAGATTAACATTTCTGCTGCATTGTTGGAGCCGACACCTACTTTTCTGGAGTCGACACCTACTTTTCTGGAGTCGACACCTACTTTTCTGGAGCCGACACCTATTTCTGCTGGAGCCGACTCCAAATCTGTTGGAGCCGACTCCAAGACGGCAGGTTTTTCTGAGTTAAATCTTGAGAATTTCATATTTATTCCGTTTCAAGTCTGATTTGGATGCCGTTTGAGCCGTTGGATTTCTAAAATCGAGTTCTTCAAGCTGGTAAAGTCTTTTCTTGGAAATGTTACATAAAAGTATCGATTTAAGTGAAAAATGATAATTTGGACTATAAATTGATTAAAAAAAATGCTATATCAGGAGCAAAATGGGAAAAGGCTTCGATGTCAATTGCTAATTGTGTAAGGGTAACTTGGGAAAGAAAATCTAAGGGTAAAATATCATGGGTTTTATCAGATTAAATCCGAGGGTGAATTCGGCTTCAACAAGAAGGCTCCTTCCAACCTCTAATCCACCGCAAGTCCGCAACCTTCACAGTTCACACCAAATTTTTGAGCCAAAGCTTCAAAGATTATCATTATCTTTAATGAAGATAGGCTTAATGGAGATAGGGCTTACCAGTTAGGCAGTTACCGCTTAGAGATGAGCCCTATCCTCTCGCTTTAATAGGGAGTTAGGGACGAGATGAACGACGGTTTCATTTTCCTTAATTTTCTCCTAGAGCCCGCGTTGAATCGCTGAACTGAGCATCGCCTGAGACTGAGATGAACGATGGGAAAACTTGAATCGCCAGCCTAAGACGAACCGTCACGACTCACAAACGATGGAAAAACTAAGACGACGGTTTGTTTTCCTATTTTGAATCGCTAAGAGCCTGAGGGGGGCTACCAGAAGAAAGAGTGGGGCTGAGTGACGAAAGAGTAACGACGGTTCGTTTCCTAATTTAAAGCTTTAAAGTTTTAAACCTTATTATAATTACAATTGAGAGCTGACCATACGAACCAGTAACGCGTTTCTAATTTAAAGCTTTAAAGTTTTAAACCTTATTATAATTATAAAATAAAAAAAATAAAATTACGTGATAAAGCTGAGCCTTTCAAGTCAAATATTTTAATACTTGAACTCGACTCGATAATTTACTAAATAATTTAAGCTCAACTCGATAAGTAGCGAATGATTTTGAGCATTTTTTGAATCGATTTTTTCAGTTACGATCCTTACAGACAGTAATCGTCCTTATCAGATAGTCATTCTTTGGTTACTCGTCCATTTGCCCATGTGGGAATGCACGCCAATCTCACCGGCGCTCGCGTAAACCCCGAGCCCGATCGAATAAAAGCGTCGCAGAACAGGTGGACGAGATCACCTCCGCCGCTTGCTTTCGGCTTTCGCCCACAGGACGCACCGTCAGCAGCCTTCCCACCTCCCCACCCGCCCCCCCCCCTTCTCTCTCGGCGAAAGCCCTCTATTCTTCTCCCGGGCCTCGTCTCGGTCATATATATAGGTAAGGTTTCAGCTTTCTGCTCGACTTTTATTGGTTTTTTAATTGCATGGAATTCCATTTCGAGCCTTCTCTCAGTGCTCATGTTTTTCCTTGAGGTATTTGGGCATAGAAAAACTTGTGGATTTTGAGTATTCGGTGCGATTGTTTGGAAGCAAGTCTTGATTCCTCTCTGGGCTTCTACAATGGCTTGTTCTGCTAAGTATTTGGAGATTTTTTTTTTCAATTTTTTTTTTTAAAACATGGATATGGATGATTAACTTTTGTATTGTATTGGTATCCAAGACGGTGATTCCTTTCCATTACATTAGATATTTTTCTTTATTTTTTTTGCTGGTTTAAATAACTGGGAGTTTGATGTTAAGTGGATTGTGTTTTACTTCCCCTTGGACACGTTAGGGTAGTATAGAACCTATCGTGTTTCAATTGATTCAATGATTGCCTTAATCTCTATCTTAATTCCAATTTCGATGTTACTTGACTTGAAATAGCTTTTGCAGAACTACTGATATTTCAGCATGAGGATTGTGAAACATAATTCAAGGGTAATTTTTTCGTGGGCTTCTTGATTATAAATCATTCTAATCAGCTGATCTCAATATATGTGAGAGACTAGAGGAAAAGAGGACTCAACAAGGGAAGATAAGTCGATCATGGTGAGATCCATTGGGAAAAAAAAAAAAAAACTTTACCCTGCACTTTCCCATTACAGATGGGAGGTTCTAAGATCATATCTGCTTCAAATAACTTTGATGCTATTCAGATACATCCTGTTAAGTTTATGAGAATTGACAAAGAGTGTTTGGAGGCAACATCCATCAGAGAGAAAATGATAACATTTTTTTTTTTTCAATGGCCTTTTTGTTTAAACCCAGTCTAGTTTCACATCATGTTGTAATCAGTAACCATATAATGTCATCTAATATTCAAAATGTTGTACATATTGTCCTTGACCTATGTTTTATGAATTTTATAATATTATTATTAGAAATCAACATTCAGTATTATCTATGCTGTCTTTGACATATGCTTTATAAAATTCTATAGCTATAACTGTGGCCAACCAATCTTATGGCGGGGCAGACAGGATGAGCAAGAATGTTTAAAGCAAAAACCTGTGCCAACTTATGCACAAGATTTTTGTATGGATCTGATACTCTAGTCACATTCTCTTATCCTTTCATACAGGCTATTTCAGCTCCATTGGCTTTTCTCCCTCTTTCATTTTCTCAAATTCTTTGGAGAATATACTATTAATTGTTCATATTTTACATCAACCCTTTATTAACTATAATTCTCTTCAATTACTTCTACCGATTTCCACTTAGGTGTGTATATGGTGACCAGCTCTTAGGCTTAAGGAAAGAAACAAGCTGGAAGATCAATAGTGATTGTTTTTTCAAGGCATAACTCAATAGGCATGCATCAATTTCAAAGCGTAACTCTATTAATAGTCTCCTAACTTTACACTATGATTTTTTATGAATTCAGTGATCATGAAGGTCAAAATTTAGCGAAAATTTTGACATCAAGGTGAGCCTAGGAATTTGTGTCATGATGAACACTTAGGTTGCTTTTCTGTTAGTAAAACAGAGAATTAGTTAGATTAATTTTATGATTTCCAGTACATTACAATTTTTTGTTTTCCGGTTTTGAAGTTACCTTGTCCTATTTATGCTGATATATGATCATCATCTTCAAGGAATAGTTAAACGTTATGAATTTATTAAGGCCCTGTTTGGATGGCAGTTTATCTTATCTGCTGAACAACACTCAAGCTTGTGATTAGGAATGAGAGAGGAAAGCATTGTGGTGGATATAACATGGGATAGAGAGAAACATGAATCCGTGAATATTTAGTCAGTAAATTTCATTAGAAGATGATGCATCTTATCCCTAAAAATTTTGGGTTTTGAATTTCAAAAGCTTCTCTTGGTTGGCCAGTTTCCTTGTTTTTTTATCATCTTCTTCCATATTTCCACCAGCACACCTACTATATCACAGAATATGGGATAGACAAACTTGAGTCGCTGAATTTTCAGGTAGTAAATTTCATAAGAAGATGAGGTATCTTATCCCTAAAATTTCAGGTTCTGAAGTTCAAAATCTTCTCTTGGTCGGCCAGTTTCCTTGTTTTTTTCATCACCTTCTTCTATATTTTCACCAGTACACCTACTAGATCACAGAATGAGTAATGCTGACATCCAAACAAGGTCTAAATATTTTATTTAGCGAGCATTAGTTATTCTTCACCACAGGTTCCAATTTACCCCTATTCTTCTTTCTCCTTTGTTCTTCACCCTCTTCCTTCCCCCTCATCACCTGCAATCTTACCCCATTATCATTACACGAACTTGATCAACTTTGTTTTGGAGGATCTTGTGGCATGACATAGAAAGAGATAGCTGTCTCATTCTTGTGGAAAAATAGGATTGGGATGGGAGGCAGGATTTTGGAACCCATTCATGTAGGAAAAGAAGCAAAGAGACCAAAGCAAGGAAGAAGAAAAGGTAAAAAAGAAAAGGAAGAACAAAAGAAGTAAAGAAAGGAAGGTGGAAGAAAAAGAAAGAAACGAAGGAAAGAAAGAATGAAGGAAATACAGATGAAGTAAAAGGATAGGAAAAAAGAAAAAATTAAGGATCCGCTCGTTACATTTTTTCATTTTTTTTATAATAAAAATACAAAAGGAAATAAGATTCTCACTTTCATTATTTTAAACAATTTTATTGCCTTAGTTACCATCCCCTCCACACCCCCCCCCCCCCCACACACACACACACACAAAAAAAAAAAAAACACAATCCCCAACTTTTCCATCTGCTCCATCTTCCCCATCCCTTTCTTCCTTCCACTCATCGGCCTCCTGAGCAGCACAAATCTAGCATGCCGCCCTGCTAAGATCTAGCACACTAATACTCCAAGATCCAGCACACCAATGAGATTGAGATAAGGGTTTTTTTTTGACATGATATATACTTTCCTTCTCTTCTTTCTCTCTGTATCTCCATCTCAATCCCCTTCTCCTCCTACTCTTCCTCACCGCCATCATCTTCCATTGCCATTGCATCCTTCCGGACCTTCCTTCCTGTTCTACTTGGGCCTCAATGGTGGTCATTGCTTTATGCAGATATGGAATTCTGTTGTTAAAAAAAGGGAGGTGACTCAAACATGTTTCTGTTGTCAGAACTTTGAAAGAAAGGAAAACATGATTCTTGTTTTTATTTTTTTTTAAAAGGAAATGATAGCAATGTCAAATGGAGCCTTAGAGGCCTAAGTATGAAAGAAATAAAGGAAACAAGGGGAGAGAAATAGTAACACCTATTGGGACAGCTATATGGATGGGGTGGAGTACCGGAGCATCCTGTTCCATGAAGAATCCAGGACATCCTATTTCATAGGATTTAAAACCAATTGCAATATTCTTGTTGCACTTCAAGTTGAGCAATGGAGGGAAAAAACCTTAGAAACAAAGAAGGGAAAACAAATTTGGAAAAGATGGTTTTATAGAATATTGTTAAGAAGGTCATGAAATAATGCTAATAAGTCCAGCTATGTGACTTGTTATGATTTGCATATTAAAGAGAGATTCATAAATTTTACTGGAAAAAATGATGAGACAAAAGAACTCAGAAAATCAAGATAATTCCAATGAATATAGAGCGAGACTTGAGAAGTGAAGATGTGGTTCTGAAGTGATATAATTGCTGCATATTGAATGGCAATGTTGGGCATGTTCAAGCATTATGATAGATGTTTGGTAGAAAAAATATGAGATTTTAGGAGTTCAATATGCATCTGGTGCATGGAATGATTAGAGAAAAAGAAGTGAGACATGGACACTATATATCTTAGTTGTGCCTAGTGATTTGGCCTCTTTTTGTTGATATGAATTAGTTGCTGATAGGGACATTATATATCTCAGTTATGCCTAATGATTTTGCCACTTTTTGTTGATAAGAATTAGTTGTTGATAGGAAAGAATGACAAAAAAGGTTTTGCCAAGAGCTAATAAAAATATAGGACATTTTGGTTATGATTATATAGTGTTTGGTAGATAGGTTTAATGGCCTGTGTTCTATGATTTACAGGAATATAGAGGTTTGAAGGATTGTATGATATGGAAACAGCAGATAATGAGTGAGGTCATTAATACTGTTTAACATTAGCCCTAGCATGACTAGTCTGTACGTTTTTGATGTCTAAGGTTCTTAGAATTGGAAACCTCAAACTGGAAGGAAAAGAATACACATCACCACACTATCCCCATTACAATATTACCTTCCTGTGCACTCTCTGGAATAAAAAGGGAAAAAGAAAAGGAAACACACAAAAAAAATTCACATGCTTATTTCCCTAAATATTTCAACTTTCTGTTTGCTCCTATTCTCTTTTCTATCCTTAAAAAAAAAAAATTCTTGCAGTCACTAATAATAGTGGCAGTAAAGACCATGTCTGCTCTTAATTTTTTCAAATTTAAAATAACAAACTTAAGACCAAACAAGCCATGTTATTCAAGAATATTTATTCAATGTCACTTGGATTATAACAGAAGCTGGCACCAAACATTCAGTTAGTGGTTCCACTTTTGCTGCTTCTATCAATGATTGTTGGCCTTAATGCTAGTTTCAGTAGTATTTCAAGTGCAGCTGATTCCAGAAAACAGAAAAGTTGTCATAAAGAAAGGCAAACTGAGGACCATTTACTTGCTCCAATTTTTTGCATATTATATATCAGATGATCGTTCAACTAGCATCCAATGAAAGAGTTTTAAAAGATGTCTATGCTATTTACCAACTGACACTTTTTATGCATTATGCTGCTTATGTTAACATGAAGCAGTTAATGTATATATAGTGCATTTTGCCAAAGTTGGCCGTTGTAAGAAAAGAAGATCAGATCTGTGTTGGCAAAAAAGGGGTAAAGAGTAACTTAGGTAGAAGCTTAAAAAGTTGGGAGATATTTTTGAATATTGCATCAATAGTAGAGCATTTAGCAAAGTTGCCAGAGCATTTTGACTGGGCTTGTTTTTTTTAATGCTTACAGAATTTCTCGCATGCTATTACCGATTAAAGAGGTTGAAGCATTTGATGTACTATTCTACTTATTTTGGTCTTTCTGGTCCTTGGGAAGCTGTTAAACTCCTATTTTATTGGTTCTCTCTGTCATTTCTCTCCAAATTATTACATAGATTGATCAAGCTGTAGAGTATTTATAAAGTGAGCATGGAGGTTTGAATTGGGATGAGGGGCCCATAGAAATAAATGCTGTGAGAACCATGGTGGTAAATAACCAAGAGGTAGTTGGAGAGTTTGCGTTTAAATTAGGATAGATGATGCCAGCTTCAAAGAGCACCGGATGTGTTTTCAGAGCATCTGTGCATGATTTGAACAACTTGGAATAAACAAGGACCAGCAGGTCTTGCTCTTGTTTTTTCAGACTTCAAAATCCTTTTGGCTACAGAATTGTTTATAACCTGTATATGTCTGTATTTTTTACATTTGTTAAGATAATAGTTGCTATTTGTCCCTCATCTTTTAGTGTATTATCGTCCTGATGCAGTTTTTCAAATTGATCCAATTTGCTATCTGAATTTCTGCTTTGGTGTCAATATCAATACAACCATAAACCTGTGAGAATAAACTGGAATTTATATGATCTGGAATGTTATATTGATGCCAACTACTGCAATCGAATTATGTGCTCCAGATTAATTTTCTTTAGAAGCGTATTCAATTTATGCAAAATAAGTGGCAATCTTATCACGTTAAAAACCCCTCCCTGATGACTGATATTTAAAAGTTAAGATTCCTCACCTTCTGTAGATGACTGCGACAGTTGCAAATAAGGTCACTTAAACATGAAACACTGAATTTTCATTGTGGCATAAGTTGTCCTTATTTTTATAATGTCATGATACTTGCCTGGCCATCACTTCCCTTTTTCTGAATACTTCTCCTTTACCATATCTTGAGCAGGCTTATTTTTGTTGGAGCACACACGATAGCTTCCTTTATGTGACCTACATGTTTACCTTCTTATTTTTCGAGCATCAAACATAAATGTAAAACAACTTTTTTTGGATAAACTAACAGGTTACAACCATGCTATTGGACTCCAGCAAATGAAGATGACAAAAAATGAAGGATGTTAAGATGTACTGTGATATTTCTACTGTTGCATAGATGGGGAAAGGTAGCTGAATTCAGCTGGTTTATGCTTTAATTACCTTTCAATCTTCTTTTATTGTAATGTTGCATAAGTTAGCGGATTGCCTAAGACACTGGAGCTGATGAGCTTGTGTTTTGTTACCAATTACCTTGCATTGGATCGCTGCAGAATAAGTTATATAATTCTCACTGAGTTACAATGTCTCTTCTTTTTTTGGGCAATCATCAGATGTCAGTGGTGCAAATGATATCTGGTTTCATTTGTTTGACTTGTTACTGTTCACTTTGACAAACTTATGAGCATTTTTGAGGACATCAAGATGTTTTCTTCATATAGAGTTAGATTGAGTCATGGGCAAATTTCCACTAGCACCTACATAGCTATTAATCTTCCTCTCTTTCTCTCTCTCTCTCTCTATATATGTATGCAGAAATATTAATTGCTTATTTTCTGAATGAAATAAGCTCTCTGAATGTAGTGTAACTGATGACCGTAGATGCTTTCATGACAAGTAATTAGTGAGACTGGAAACTGATTCAGTATTCATGGGTCTGAATAATTTCCTGTGGAATTATTGCCTAGCACATTTCTTTGTAGAGGCATCTCATCAAATTCTTCTAAGCCTGATCATAATCCATGCACTTGTAAATCCAAATCCTACGGTAGTTTCATAACCTGATAATCTCTAATAAGGAATGTTTATTATGAAATGTCATTTGTAACCCCTAAGAATGGTTTGGAATGAACCTTTGCTTTAACAACTTCATTTTTAGCTTAATCTCCTTTTTATGGCATACAATCTTGAGTTTATTTTCTTGGACTCATTCTGAGGAATGTAGGCAGTGATGCTTTAGTCTGCTGGAGAATAAAAAGCCTCACTTAGAAAGCATGGAATTGTTAGAAACTTGGAATTAATCTTTTATTAGAACTATTGGAACTTCTATGAAATATAATTGAATGATGTCAAACCTAAACATTCACTACAAGCCTCATGAATTTTTCTGTGCATGCAAAAAGCTTATCAGTTACTAAATGTAAAAGCATCCTATGACTACGTATACAATGTTAAAGGGAATTTTGAAATCCTGTGTGTTTGAAACCTCAAGCTATCATGTTTAATGGCATATCTGATTGACATATCATGGTGAATGTAGGGCAATCTTATGATTGTAAGGATTGTGGTGGGAAGTATATATTGATAAATGACGAAGAAGACCCCCGCTTGGCTATGTTTGACAAGCCCCTTCCATGCTGTGGCTGTGGAATAGGATGGTGTTCGTACGTGTGCCTCCTCACCCCCATCATTCTGTTTATCTTAATCATTTATCTAATGAGAACACCATTCCTTTGCAGTTTGCTTTTAGGATTTGTGTGCCCGTTGGTATGGTACTATGCTGCAATTCTGTACTTATGCCGTTACTACAACAGAGATCCACGAGAGCGAACTGGCCTTGCTGCTAATGCAATTGCTGTTAGTCTCTCTCTCTCTCTCTCTCTCTCTCTTGTGCTGCCTCGCTCACTCTAGGACATGAAAATGCACACACATGCATGGATACATGCGTGCATGCACTCATGCTTGCATACTTGCATGTGCATGTGTGCATATTTTAGCAAAATCTTGACCTGACTCACCTTCCTATAGATACCCAAAAAAGGTTTAAGTTGTTATCCAAAAATATATATATTTAAGTCTGCTCTACAGAGCCTGTGAGAAGGGATTATTTCAATGTAAAACACTTTGCTATGTGTTTAATGGTTGTTCAAACTCTAAGCATAACAATTCCTCCAAAAACCTTATTAATTATCAAAAAAACATTAAGAATGTGTTGTCACAATTAATTTGATATGACAGCAAGAAGAAAAGATCATAATCCTTGAAGTAGCTAGCACATAGCTTTTTTGACTGGGCTAATTGAAAGTTGAAACCACTCCTTATTTGGTAATTATTTGAAACATAAACTAATTCCTTTTGAGAAATATGGTGGAAATGCAACCGAGGTTTTGAAGCCAGGAGCTCTCTTAGATCATAGGGGCGCTAACCAGCTGGCTAATAGTTCTTTGCTATATTATTTATATTTCCACTTCTATTTGGAATTATTTCATGATTATTAGGTGGACAGCTGATCCAGCTACTGGTGGGATCGAAGCAAGTCTTCCTTCTTAACTTCATCTTGTTTGGGAGGAGATCAGCCCTTCATAACAAGATGAAGTTAAAGAAGGAAGATGGTGGTTGCTACAGTTGACATCTTGCTCTTCATTCCAGGATTGTGACATAATTTCCATTACAATCTCCAATTATTTTTCAGAAAAAAAAACAGCCATCATCATCATCATCTTCTTCTTCTTTTTTCAATCATGAATCAGTCGTCTTACGTTGTTGATTTCTTGTCCTTAGTTATTTTGATTTATTTCCTTAAAATTATGTTCCAGGCGCTGGTCTGTACAGTTGTGACTCTCATCACACTAGCTGCCATCTTCCTCTAGTTCAGGTCTTCATGCTCCAACTTCAGCTCCAGTCCTCTTTTAAGTGGCGCCTCTGCTTCACATGTCAAAGTTGGCTACCAGAGAACATTTATGAACCTTCTTCGCCTAGCGAGTGAAGCATGATGATGAACGGTTCCAATGCTCCAGATTTCTCACTACTTCTTGTGACGTTGTGACAACTCTCTGTATGATATAAAACATGACAGACATTTGCAATAAATTTGGTAGAACTTATCTATTCGCTCTAATAGTATCCAACTCAAAATCATGCAGCTCTTTTACCTACTAGTTTTCGTGGCTTTGATTCTCCCATCGATGAAGAAGAGGGAAACTCTGATTGAAAACAAACAAGAATATGTGAGGATAATCTCCAAGGCAAAGCATTTGAGGTTCTCCGTTTCCAGTATCTAATAGAAGTGCGCTGATGGTGGATGACTTCAATTAGATACTTGAGAGGCGTGTCATGTTGAGAGCTTCCTTGCCCTACGACGGATGCAATGAGGGGACGGTGCGAGGCAATTGTTGTGAGTCTCTCTCTTTGGTCGCTAAATTTATGGACTTCTTGGTGCATCGCCATGGCCACCAACGGCACCCATCTTCAGCTATGCTAGCTGACGGGAAAAATAAGTCTGGCAACGCTGTGCAATACCATTGTATGATTATATTTTAACACTCATAACCGTTTTCTTATACTATCTTTGTTATTCTAGCTATATATCTATCACAACACCTGTTCCTATTAATAAGTCTCCAAGCCGCTCAACCAAATACAAGTAAAAGCTTCCAACATTTAAGGATTTGTTTGGATCTTTGAAGAAGGAAAAAAAGGGAATGAGTGGTTGTTAACCTTTCCTTATTTAGAGAAAAGGGATAAAGAGCATAACTTAAATTTCTCTTATTTGGATAGAAGAAAAGAAGGAATGAAAAAAGAAGCTACGTTTATAAAATCATAAACATATCCATATTATGAGAGAAATTCGAATTAATTTTAGTAATAAGTTGAAAATATAAAACAAAAATTATGAAGTCATTCTTCTTCTTCTCTTTATCCTTCAAATGGGAGGATAAATAAATTTAATTTATTGAGGATGAATGAATCCATTTCTTCCTTTCTTTTTTTTTTTCTTCTCAAATAAGGGATCATGAAACTATTCCCCTTTTCTCTCTCAGTTTAATCTCTATTCAAACATACTCTTAAAAAATTTCTACAATAAAATGATTCAATACATATTATGCCCAAGGAGGCATAATGAAACAGAGACGTATCTCTTTTGCTAGATTTGTTATAAGAAATATGTTCAAGGTTATTGTAGATGGCATAGATTTTTTATGGTACTCTGAGAAGAAAATAGTATAAAAAAAAATAATCAAAAGCCCTAATAAAGCCCTATGGCTTTGACAAAACTTCAACCCATACTTCATCCTGGCATGTATAGTTGCTGAATGGGTTTTGCTAGGCGACACGATTAGCATAAGCTGCGGTCCGTCGGATCATCATGTCATATCAGTATGGCTCGCAGTTTGCGGTTCAGACGGATTAGACAAAAATATTTTTTAATATTAATCTAATCTATCCGTGTCTTATTTGGCCATTCATGACATGCCATACGTGCATTCATGTCATCGTCATGGCTTTTTTTTTTTTTTTTTAATGTCGGATCGGACCATGCCTTGAGTTGTCCGACCCATTTCACACTTCTATGCATGCGTCGACTAGTCATTCTTAAAATGGAATAATTAGAGGCAAATATTTTCAGTAATGAGAATTTGTGAAGTAGAATGCTTTAATATTATACTTTCTCTCATGTGATAATTTGGATGGGATTGCGCGTTGGCCTACGAAATCTAGAAGGGAGTGGATATATTGTCACCTATCCATACGCTTGTTCCGAAAGTCTTATGGGCCATCCTGCTGAATAATTTGTGGCCTTTGTTTTCTTGGTGTAAAAAAAATAATAATGATGGACATGATGGAGACATGGTTTATAAGAAGAACTGAAGGAAGGACTAGATCAGTCGTCATCCACACAGTATTCTGCACCAAAGTCATTGAGAATTCATCTTTCTTTGTAAATAATGATCATTTGGAAGCTTGGAATTAATAAATTTTCTAAAAGCACGGCTAGCACTCACCTCCTTATCCCGAGTAGATTGATGTGCAAAACCCTGACGGAACACGATCATTCTTCTGCATTCTTTTTGGGTTCGTAAAATGGAGAAGTCTTTTCGCTTTCTTATGTATAATTTTTGTTTTCGATAAAATATAATTATAACTCAAACTCAACTAACTCATCTAAGTCTTTTCTTAATTATATGAGATTGGCTACATAAATTTGCTTTCTTTACTCATCTCTATTCAAGACTAAGTCCACATTCAAATTATAAATAATTATATTTTTTAATTATTTCTGTCATATTAGTTTAGCTCTATCTCTATTTCTATCCTTACCATGAATTATTAAAAGATTACTTTTATAACGTCTTCATTGTATATGTTCAAATCATAGTAATCGATTTTCTCTCATTTTATCTTCAATTCAGACTGCTCCTATCATTTTTCTTATATGTTTATCTCTAATTTATCTTTAAAGTTTTATTACATATCCATCTTAACATACGCATTTCTCAACTCAACTACTCAACTCATCTAAGCCTTTTTCCAACTACATAGGGTCGGCTATATGAATCTGCTTCCTTTACTCTATTTTATTCAGGAATAAATCGATATTTAAATTATAAATAGTTATATATTTTTTAATTATTTTGGTCCATGTTAGTTTAGGTTTACTTTTACCTCTATCCTTATCATGAATTATTAAAAGATCACTTTTTCTAACTGAAGCATTTAAAGGTCTACGTTGTATATGTCCAAACCACCGTAATCGATTTTCTCTCATTTTATCTTCAATTGGGGCTACTCCTATTATTTCTCTTATACATTTATTTTTAATTTTATCTTTTAAAGTTTTACCACATATCCATCTTAATGTACGCATTTATGTTATATTTAATTTATTCACATGTTATTTCAATATTGCCCAACACTCTGTTCCATATAGCATAGCTGGCCTAATAGCAGTTTTATAATTTTTTTTAAATTTTAATGGGATGCACCGATCATACAATACTCTCGAAGCATTCATCCACTTAATTCATCATGCTTTAACTCTATGATTCACTTTTTCACCTATTTCAGCTTCTTGCTGGATAATTGATCCTAAATACTTAAATTTTCTCTCCTTGATATCTCTTGTCTTGCAATTTTCACTGTTTCTTCATTTGTATTTCTACTCCCACTAAAATTACATTTTATATATTCAGTTTTAATTCTACTAATCTTAAAACCTTTATATTGTAAAGCCTTTCTTCAAATATCTAGCTTAGCATCATTTACTCCAAATTTAGTTTCATCAATCAATACTATATCATCTGCAAATAGCATACACCATGGGATATTATTTTGAATATGTTTGGTTAATTCATCCATAACTAATACAAAAAGATATGGACTTAAGGCAGATCCTTGGTGTAAACCTACAGTAATTGAAAACTCACTAGTTTTTTCTATTATTGTTTTAACAATAGTTATTGTTCTATTATACATATCTTTATTAATTCTATGTACCTTTTGATAACTTCTTTTTTTCTTTAAAACCCACCATATTATTTATGAACTCTATCATATGCTTTTTCTAAATCAATAAAGACCATATGAATGTCTTTTTTTTTCTTTATATCTCTCCATCAATCTTCTTAATAAATAAATAGCTTACATGGTCGATCTTTCAGGCATAAATCCAAATTGATTATTTGACACCAATTTTAGCTCATAATCAATTTTCTATTACTCTTTCCCATAATTTTATTGTATGACCCATTAGCTTAATCCCTCTATAATTTGCATAGTTTTGAATATGTCCTTTATTTTTACATACGGGTATTAATATGCTTTTTTTTCAATCATTTGACATTCTTTTAATTTCTATAATCCTATTAAATAAATTGGTTAACCATATGACCCTAATTTCTTCTAAGCCTTTCCAAACCTTAATAGGAATCACATATGGTCCTAACTCCTAATGCCTTTGCATTTTTCATTTTACTCAAAGCCTTTTAACCTCAAGCATGCTAAATCTATAAAAAATTTATGCTCATTTGTTACTCCTAAATTATTACATCCTTTTATTCTTAAATTTATCAAATTATTTTTATTTAATAATTTTTTTAAAATAACTTTTTCATTATTCTTTATCTCTTCTTTTACTAAGACTCTTTCATCTTCATCCTTAATACATTTAATATAATCAAGATCTTTTATTTTCTTTTCTCTTAGTTTTGCTAATTCATATATAGTTTTTTTACCTTCTTTCGTATTTAGCTTATTATATAAATCATCATAGGTTTTAAGTTTGACATTATTTATCACTTTTTTAGCTTCTTTCTTTGCATCCCTATACTTTTAAAGACTTTCTTCATCCCTAGCCTCTTGCCAAATATTATAATTTATCCTTTTAAGCTTGATGGCAGCTTGAACTTTCTCGTTTCACCACCAAGTTGATTCTCCTAAAACTTCTTTTGTTATATTTTTATGCATTTAGTTGCTTTTTTTCACATTAAATTGGGATCACTATCTATATTCATAGTTATTACTCTTACTAACTTTTCTTTAAATAATTCTAGTTTTTCTCTTTCAAATTTTATCATTTAATTTTTAAATTAATAGTTTTACATTTTACTCTAGATTTTATTTTATCTATATGTCTGCTACCATTATCCTATGTTGTGAAGTTAAACTTTCTCCTATAATAACTTTACAGTTTTTGTATGTTATTTTATCCATCTTCCTAGTTAAGAAAAAAATCTATTTAACTTTATTAGATCCTTTTAAATATTATTAAATATTCATCTCTCTTTTTAAAATAAGTGTTTGCTATTGTTAGATCATATACCTCTGCAAAATCTAATAAGCTCATGCCGACTTCATTCCTATCTTTAAATCTATATCCTCCATGTACTATTCATATCCTTCCTCTGTTTACCTACATGTCCATTAAAATCTCCTTCCAAATATATCTTTCTTCTTATGGTATTTCTTGCATTACTTTGTCTATGTCTTTCCAAAATTGTATCTTAGTTTGTTGGTCTAATCATACTTGTAGTGCATATACACTAATTAAGTTAATTTATTATTCTTAATTATAAGTTTTAGTGATATAATCCGATCTCATTCCCTAGTTATCTTAACAACATATTCCTTAAAATTTTTATCTACAATTATTCATACTCATTTCTATTTTTATATTTTTTAGTGTAATATAATTTATATTCTATATTTTTTATTTCTTTAGATCTTTCACCTATCCATTTAGTCTCTTGTAAGCATATTATATTTACTTTTCTCCTAGTCATAGTGTCTACTATCTTCATAGTTTTACATGTTATTGCTCCTATGTTCCATGTTGCTACTCTAAGTTGACTATCATGGACTAACTTCTTTATCCGTACTTATCCATAGTGCAGGAACCCTTGCTCACTTATCACCGCACCCGAGCGCCGATGCAGTGCCCCTTACTCATTTTTCAAAACATCAAGAAGCAGATGCAATGCGTCTCTTAACGAGGATGTCCTAACCCTTTACATAGTTTGATTTACCAGATTTATATTTTAAGGATTCTGGTAGAGTTCTATGCTGACTGTCAGCTACCTAACACAACCCTTGTCCTTTATTCGGGCTTGGAACAAGCCTTGACAGAGTTCATATGCATTTATGTTATACTTAATTTATTCATATGTTATTTAAGTATTATCCAACACTTTGTTCTATATAGCATAGCTAGCCTAATAGCGGTTTTATAAAAAATTTCTTTTAATTTTAATGGGATGCGCTGATCATATAATACTCCCAAAACACTCCTTCACTTATCAATCGTGCTTTAATTCTACGATTCACATCTTCACCTATTTCACTTTCTTACTGAATAATTGATCCCAAATACCTAACTTTTTTCACTCATTACTACAAAAAGTGGAATAGACTATGGTAGGTTTTAGAAAAAAGACTATATTTTTTATTAAAAAATGTAGTCTAATTTTAGACTGCATTTTCATATTTTTTTACAAATTACAAGACTACATCTTTTATTAAAAATGTAGTTTTATATTATCTAATATAAAAATGCTATATTTTTAATTAAGACGTAGTCTTATATTATCTGATAATATAAAAGGCTACGTTTTTTAATTAAGACGTAGTCTTATATTATCTGATAATATATCAAAAAGACTACATTTTTAATTAAGATGTAGTCTTATATTATCTGATAATATAAAAAGACTATATTTTTAAATAAGGCATAGTCTTATATTATCTTATAATATTAAAAAAAACTATATTTTTAATTAAGACGTAGCCTTATATTATTTTTATAATATAAAAAGACTACATTTGTAATTAAGACGTAGTTTTATATTATTTTATAATGTAAAAATACTACATTTTGAATTAAGACGTAGTCTAATATAAAACAAAAAAATTATCTTTTTTCCTTCTAATTCGCTTTCCCCCTTTTTTCTTAAATGAAACCCTCAATATTCTGCTGTAGTTTTATTTGGATTAAGGTTTCGTTTACGGAGACTCCACTAGCCATCATGCAGGATTAAGGTTGAAGAGACTCCACCACACCACCATCAAAGTTTAGTTTACAAAGACTCCATCACCACGTAGGATTAGGGTTTTGTTTGCTGTCTCTTCACCAGGCTGATTCAACTACATGTAATCTTCCTTTTTTTAATCTAAAGATTGATTGGGAGGGAGGAGAGAGAGAGAGAGGCCATGAAAGGGCTGGATTGCATCAGTCGGATCTAGTTTGGCTCGAGCCTGGTGATGTGCCCGTCGACTCGCCGGGCCTAGGCTATGGGCGGTAGCCCCCATCGGCGTTTGTGCGGTGTCCGATGGGGTTCGGTCGACCGTGCCACCGCTAGACGATGTGTTACGGGAGCTGAACCGGCTCTCATGTTTGGCTCGGGCCCGGCAGTGTGCCCGCCGGCTGGCCGGGCTCGGGCCATGGACGGCAGCCCCCATCGGCATTCTTGCGGTGTCCGGTGGGGTTTGGCCGGCCGAAGGAGGCTGGACATGCTGCCGCTCAGGAAGGAGGAGCGAAAGAAGAAGAAGAAGAAGTGAGGGAAAGAAAGAAAAAATAGAAAGGGGTACCGCCATCAGCCGGCACTAGGCTGGTCATCGATGGCCGGCCAGGCACCCTCGGGAGAGGTGGCGGCGACCCTTGGCCGCCGACACCTTCCCCTAGTTTGGGTAAACTAGGGGCTATGAAACAGGGGACCTGGGTGAGCTGGGCCTGGGCTCGGTCCGGCCCATTCAGGCCATTTTTTTCCTTTTTTTTAAATAAGGTGATTGTTAATTTTTTTTAATAAAAAAAGATTGAATTAACATGCAATTAATCCTTACCATTTAAATTAAGTATTAACAAAAAATAGAAAAATGATCTCATAACTTGATTTATGCATTTTTGTTTAGGATGTGGGAATACTTGTTTCTTAAATCATAGCCATACCTTATTCATATTTGTTCTAAGGACATGACAATAACATAAGTACTTAGTATGTATAGATTCACGGCCACTTCTTTATCCTGGGATTTTAGAAATGTAATGCAATCCAGGTCATCCACAGCAATAATCATATTATCCACATATAATACCAGAACATCACAAGTACAATAGTTGGAATAAATGAACATGGTGAGATCATTGTCACTTTCAATGAGTATTGCTGCTATAATTATCCAACTAATTTAAACAAGGCATATCCTGAGATTTTAGAAAGAGTTTGGAACAGAGTTTATATGTTTCTGAATATAATATCTTTTCCATTTTAGGAACATAGATGGTGGATTCATCAGGCATGGAAAGTAAGTCCAAAGAGATTGATGACAAAGCAAAGGAAGCTGAACCATTGCAAGTTATTATTTATCTTTTTAATTTACTTGTCAGCTTTCAAATTATTTTACTTCTATATGGTTTGATAAATTTAATTAGTTTGTTAGATAAAATTAATTATATTTGTTGATTTAATTAACTAGTTACTAGTATTTTTGAATTTAAATGGACTAGATAAGTCATGGTACTCTACTAATAGACGTACAAAAAGATACGAGGATGGTGTCAAAGTTTTTTGAATCATGTTAAAAGAAATTTAGGTGACCCTAGTTCCATATAATGTCCATGCATAAAATATGGGAATATAAAGTTCATGATATCACAGTGGTTAAAGATCATCTTGTAATGGTATCGACTCAAGTTATGACAAGTTATGACATATGGATATGGCATGGCGAAAACATATGTATGTTGAGGAAGATAAGTGTACCTTAGATGCTGAAGAATGTTGTCTTCAATTTAATGATGATATTAATGCTGTGGAAATGGTTGAAGCAGCCATAGATCTATTTGAATGTAATCCAGAGAAATTTATTGACTTGTTGGATAATGCTGAGTGCTAAGCGCCCTTTATACACTGGTTGTAGTGAGTTCACTAAGCTTTCTATTTTGGTATGATTATACAACTTTAAAACAAATATGGTTGGAGCGATGCAAGTTTCAATGAGCTATTAAGCTTTTGGGGTGATGTGCTTTGTTATATTATTCGAGAAGATATCGATAACTTTTGCTCAATGGATAAGATTACTTCTAGTTGTATTGTGCTATATATGAGGTAATAAGATATTTTTATATTTTTTGCGTTTCATATGCAATTACTATATTTTACAAGTTTCTAATAAAAACTATAAGATTGAATAATTTGATTCGTGTAGCTATTTGTACAACCAACTCAAAAAATAAAACTGCTCAACATGTATGGCTTCATCGACCCTGGACAGATCTTTATACACTCTGGATTGCCTGGAGCATGATCAGATTTGATTGCTAAAAGATTAGAGCATTGTTATGTGGATCAATTGTTTCTGGCTCCTTATAACTCTGGATAAGTAGTTTTTTAATAAAAATTAATACTTTTGATATTAAGTTGTTGATTAGTGTCCTTGATGGTTATTGACCCTCATGGGGACAAAGTATATTTTTGTGATTCTATTGAACGTTCAGTGGAAAAAAAAAATTGAAAGGTTATTAATATGTAAGTATTTATTTATTTTTAATTTTATAGTAATTTGTCTGAATTATATCATTTGAGTCTCATACTATTATTATACTTTGTTAAATTAGTGCACTCAAAATATACAATGCTAAAGCTGACCGATTTGCAAGAAAAACACTTACTTGGGAGTCAATTAAGGTATATTGAGTTGCATATTCTTTTTAATAATTCATAAAATTAGATCTTATTTGTTTGAATCTTATAAAAACTTTAAATTCATTTTCAAGTGTCCAAAGCAACCATCAGGTGTTGAATGTGGCTATTATGTTATCATGTATACGAAGGAGATCATTAAGAATTATATCATTTCAATCGATGAAAAGGTAGGTTATTATTGCGTAGATGATTCATATAAGTAGTACTTTTTATGGTTTTAGATTTTTATGTCATGTATTATTTAGTGCTCTTTTTATGAGTAACTTATGTGAAAAGGTATATTATTATTGTGTACATGATTTATATAAGTAATACTTTTTATGGTTTTAGATTTTTGTATCATGTGTTATTTAGTGCTCTTTTATGATTAACTTATATATGTATATATGTAGTTTGGCGAGAAGAAAACTTGTAAACAAGAAGAGATCGACATTATGCACGGAGAATGGGTCGAGTATTGCAAGGTTTCATTTGAAGAAATGTTATAGAAACGTTTATTAAAGTTTGGATTATCTGAAAATATTATGGATGTTTATATGATAGTATTGGATATTTAAATTAAATGTATTTGAGGTTTTTTGGAATTAAAAGTATATATTTGTATGACAGTATTGGATATTTTAATTCAATATTTTTAGGATTTTTTTGAAATTGAAAGTATATGTTTGTATGACAGGATACTACATTTTTAATATAAAAATGTAGTCTAAATGTACATAATAGACTACATTTTTTGATAAAAACATAGTCTAAATGTATTTAAAGACTATTTTATTGACTTTTAATTATATTTTCTGATAAAAATGTAGTCTAAATATATTTAAAGACTAAGTTTTATTGACTTTTAACTATATTTTTTGATAAAAATATAGTCTAAATGCATTTAAAGATAATATTTTATTAATTTTTAACTATATTTTTTTGATAAAAACGTAGTCTAAATGTATTTAAAGAATATATTTTATTGACTTTTAACTACATTTTCTATAAAAACATAGTCTAAATGTATTTAAAGATAATGTTTTATTGACTTTGTTAGTTAATCTCTTTGTAGGCTATAGATATGCATTTTAAATTTTTTTAAAATAAATACGCAAAGGAAACAATAAGATATTGGATCTAATCCAATATCAGCCTACAATAGGATCAATATATAAAAATTATATATATAAAGGTATAAAAGAAAAGTATACAGATCAAATCTATATAAAAAGGCACACAGATCAAATCTATGTAAATATAAATAACATAGATCATATCTATGTTTTTGGCCTAGTGTCTTAGATCATATCTAAGGCAGTAGTAACTATTGAATCTTTTACTTTGGATGCTTAATAACTCACGCAGCAATAAAAAGCAGTGGTAGGTACATAAAGGTGTATGGCCCCTACAGGTGACTCACACCAGGGTTCTGGTCCTGATCAGCCTCTTCAGAGTGCTAGCTCCTCTCCAAGGCTTCAACGATGAGATTTCTTCTTTTCAACACCAAGGTTCTCTTAGAGTTGTCAAAAGGATGTATATATTTTTAGAAACATTTTACCCCCTGGCTTTATAGCCAGAATCCCTTTCTTCTTAAAAACTTTTTATCTTTTTCTTTTCTTTTGGAAGATAAAGAAGAAACCCTTTATCTTTTTTTTTTTTAAGTTAAAAATCAAAAAAGGTTGGAAGATAAAAAGAAACACTTTCATCTTCTTTCTCAGTTAAAAATTGAAAAAAGGTTAGAAGATAAGGAATGCGAGGTAATTAAGGAGAAGTCATTAACATTCATTTTAAATTCAAACTTGAAACTTGAAATTAAAATTAGTTTGAAATTTAAATTAATAATTTGAATTTAAATGGATAAGGATGTTAACATGAGGCTTACCTATTTGAGCCCAAACCAAATCCTATTTGATTTGACCCAGATATTCATAGTTCAATCAAATTGAGCTAGCCAGCAATCGTATTGCCAATTTAATCCTCCAATTAATTTACTAACATTTAGTTTTTCAATCATCCAGGTAGAATCTCTTATGGTGTGTGAACCTATAGGTTCAAACACTAAGCCGATAGCACTGGAACACTTCCAATACTAATCGAAGTCGCCATCTAGCAATGACACCCGACGTCCAGATAGGCCAAAGGTTGCAGAGCAACAATCAAGAACCTCTAGCATATGGTTCCATATAAGTCATCCTTTAACCCTCAATGCTAAAGATGACTTAGGTTTTAACTGCCAATCCTTAATCAACTCATCCATAAAGTGTCTTAATCTTTACAAGTCCTGTGACTCCTCACAAGGACTACCTTGGCCAAGGTTTTGCTAAATTGAAACACAGCGAAACATTTATTTCAAACTATTTGGAGGGATCAATCCCATCTTGATCCACTCACTGCTCCACAAGTACTTTACTGCACCCAAAAACCTTTTGTCACTGGATTAAAAATTTAGGTAATCCAGCACCAAAGTATAGTAGGTTGCTTGCAAGCTACCATAATGATCTCAGGTCAGAGGGATACTTATATCTATATCCCTTACGAATACTTCTTAGCAGAAGAGTATTCCACAGATTGGTCACGTTCATTGAGATGTCATACACCTTACCTGCATGCCATACCAATGTCACCATACTCCTTGGTAAAGAGGAGAACCAACCCATATGACATACAATGACCTTTACTTGATACATAGTTATCTTATAACTATATATCATTTAATCACGACTATTTTAAGAACCACTCAATAAACCCTATGGTTCTAAGGACTCTATCACAAAAGAATTTATTTCAGGAAGATGCGATGTGATGAACCACCAAATAAATAGTTTATTAATTAATAATTTATATATATTTATAATTTGCACAATCATCTACATATTAGTTGATTGGCTTTAGGACACAATTCCCAACACTTTTAACTATATTTTCTGATAAAAACGTAGTCTAAATGTATTTAAAGACTACATTTTATTGACTTTTAACTACATTTTTGATAAAAATGTAGTCTAAATGTATTTAAAGACTGCATTTTATTGACTTTTAATTATATTTTCTGATAAAAATGTAGTCTAAATGTATTTAAGACTACGTTTTATTAACTTTTAACTACATTTTTTGATAAAAATGTAGTCTAAATGTATTTAAAGACTACGTTTTTTGACTTTTAACTATAATTTCTGATAAAAACGTAGTCTTTTGTACAGTTATAGACTACATTTTCTGATAAAAATATAATCTAAATGTATTTAAAGACTATATTTTTTGACTTTTAACTACGTCTAAAAACGTAGTCTAAAAGAGGGACTTTTAACTACAGTCACACTTTTAACTACACTCACCTAAACTACGGTTTAAAAAACGTAGTCTATATATAAAAGACTATATTTTTTAGATGCAGTCTAATTAAAAATCGTTGTAGTGACTCTTTAGCATCTCTTGGCTTGTAATCTTCATTGTTTCTTCATTTGTATTTCTACTCTCACTAAAATTACATTTCATGTATTCAGTTTTTACTTTTACTAATCTTAAAACCTTTAGATTCTAAAGCCTCCCTCCAAATTTCTAGCTTAGCATTTACTTCAGATTTAGTGTCATAAATCAATATTATATCATTTGCAAATAACATACACATGAGGTATCATTTTGAATATGTTTAGTTAATTCATCTATAACTAATACAAAAAGATACAGACTTAAGGCAGATCATTGATGTAAACCTATAGTAATTAAAAATTTACTAGTTTCTTCTATTATTGTTTTAATAATTGTTATTGCCCTATCATATATTTTTTTATTAATTTTATGTACTTTTTTTTTTTAAATTTATTATATTATTTCTCTAGATTTATAAAATATAATTAATCCGATTTAAATTTCTAAATTTTAATATCGTATTAGTCACAGGCCTTGAACCAAATAGCACTTATGAAAAAAAAAAATTACTTCACCATTCTTTGCAGCAAACACGCATAGGATGCATCGATTGATTGCGTGCTCAGTTACCATGCATGTCAAAAGACTTAATGAGTCTTGGGTGCATCATATGATGCGGTTGCATCAGCGTAGGATCCATTCATGCATTTGATGCGTACTTCTGCATCGAAGACTTTTCCGATCACCCATTATGACGGCCATCATGATGGAGGCTAGGCGACGTCGATCTCACAGCAGCATCATGTGAGTTGGAAACCAACCTTCGATCTCACATGTCGGCGTTTGACGTTTTGGAGGATGACAAAAGCTATTTGATTTACAGCCGCAAGAGCTAGACATGTTCCTTTCTTGGAGCCCAAGGCACGACGAATTGCCGGCACTCGCCTAGTTTCTCATGTCATGTAGTGTGATGGCGTGGCATTGCGACGTCATGTTCCAATGGCTTGTTGTCTTGCTTATTTACTTTATTGGCGAATTTATTATGCGCATGACAACTAAAAAATCTATAATTCTCTCTCAAAAATTTATTCAAATAGGTTTATAATTATATATATATAAGCTACGGGAATTCATCTCTATCTTTCGGGCAGCATGCATGTCTGGTGAACCTAAATTCGATCCTTATTTTTATTCGTTTCTCAGATCGCTACCAAAAGATTTTTCTCATATGGTGCTTTCGAAATGCTACACGTCTAATTCACATGCTAGAGGCATTACAAACTCTTCCATTTCACAAGCAGAAATTTTCTTTTCTATTTCTAAGGGAACAAGGCTAATGGAAGATGCAAACTTCATTCCCTTCCATCATTAAGTACTACTTGATTAAGGGCCCTCGTAAAATAGAAACATAAACCCCAACGAATTGAAAGTTCTTCCCAAACGCATGCGCTCATCCAATCAGATCTCAACATCTCCAAATAATATATTTCATGGAAGTTGAGTGGTCGATCGAAAGATAGCTATTTAATTGTACTAAGAAAATCAACACATGCTAGCTGAGCTAGCATGTACCAACCTCACTATGAAAGAGGTTGTGGCATTAAAATATATAAAACTATAAATTCACGATAATATCTGATGATTTTAATTTATTATGGGTCGACGTATGAAGAAAAATCAATGATTAGCAAAAGAGAGTTTCTCAACTCATGCCAGTTAAACTTATACTATCTAAAGCCAGGTCCTGCATCACATATTATCACCAGCCAACATGTTGCCATGGGCATTGCAAGATTCACCATTAATAAACATGTAACAATTTTTCTTAAGGTTATTGCAATGGTGCAACCTGTCACACCCCACATTCATCATCTAATTTGGCCACGTGACACGGCTGCATAAACCCTAAGACAAGCCCTAGAGACCATGCAAGGCCTGATATAAATAATTCACACTATATTCCACAAAAGTTTTATCATTTAAAGAAATAGCAATTATCACAATTTAAAAGTAAACTAGGTAAACATCCACTAATGTCATAAACATATATAAGTTCATTATTTTTCCTACAATCTTTAGAAAAATTTATTAAAATAGAATTTATATATATCTAACTAATTTCAATAACTGCAACGTCGCTCCATCCCATCCTATCAAAGTAATCATCTCAACCTGTATAAAAATTTCAACAGATATAATGAGCTCAACAGCCCCGTAAGAATCCCCTACATAAAATTTACTTCTTACATAGCAATTAAATAGATAACCTTTATGGTATAAATACATGATTTAGGAAATCTAAAGCATCAAACCAATAAATGTAGATGTCATTATGCAATCATGTAATACACATCTAATGACTTCAGACTCAACTAGTCATACATTGGATCTAAATCCACTTGGTTTCAGCTCTAGACTACCATAACCATGTTCTAGCCCGTGGCAGGGTAACTGTCACACTCCAGCCTATGACGGGCAACACACCATATTTCCAGCCTGTGGCGGGGCTCACGTTGTCATACTCCAGCCTGTGACCGGCAATATTACCACATTTCTAGCCTATGGCAAGGCTCTCACATGGCCAGCCTAAAGCATCAACCATCATGCACTCATGCATCACAACCAACACATGGCATGCATATCAATGCATCGCAACTCAACCATGATAATAAAAATTTCATAAGTCATAATTAGACAATATTCATCAATCAAACCAAACCAAGAATAAAAAACAGCACGAAATCCATAATTCACCTAACGTAAATAATTAAAAATAAATAAATTATTTATACAATACCGATAAAAATTATGTAGGAGAATTCTTACTTCACAATTTGGCTAACAATCTCTCACTGACGACTCGAATTTAACTCCTCCCTGTCATGCTGATTGTCTCCTTCAGCTGACACAATTCATATATTTTATGTAATTGATAGAAATAAACTTTAATAAAATAAAATAAAATAAAAATTAATTTTTTTAAAATCCATCATTGGGTCTGTGCTCCAATTCGAAGCACTTATCCTTCTTCTCTTCTTTATATATATATTATAATTTTTTTATTATATTATGTGCCTAATTTTTTTTATCTTCAATGATTCGCTATTTATCTTTTTTTCTAGCGTCCAAAGATACCTTGATGATGAAAAAACTTTTTTTTTCCCTCCTTTGCGGCGCTATGAAAACCTAAGCCGCCCGTCCCCTTTTGTTTCCCATGTTACCAGGCTGGCGCAGGGGAGGGATTCCCTCCCGTCTGATTTCACGCGTATTCCACGCGTTTAATGGGATTTCATGGGCCTTACGCAACCAATCGAGATTTGTAGCTTGGTCCTTCCTTTAATCACTACTTTCTTCGTTTCTAATGGCGTCTTCTCGCGTGTGCGGCTTCATTAGCGGTACCATATGCGTCAACGTTGGACGCGCCGTCACTCTTATCCTTACTCTTACCCACCGAGTCGGAGATAAGGTCTTCCAAAGATTCGTATATTAATTCGGCATCTTTCTTTCTTTCTCCTTCTAGAAGGGAAGGAAATCTAGCTATAAATATGTCATAAGCTCTGAAAAAAAAAAAGAAAAAAAAAGGCAGAAATGGCCATCGCCGGCGCCTTCTCCACCTCTTCCTTCACTTCCAACTCCTACTTTAAACGACTCATGAGTTTCGGAGGTGATGACTCACTCCAAACCACCGGCAGCATCTTCTCCGCTTCCTTCTTCTCTCCCAACTCCTTTCTCCGACGACTACGGAACTTCGGTAATTCATCAGACGAACAAAACCAAACGGTCGCTGGATCCAACAACCCATCAGCTCTCGATGTCGAGAACCCGATCCCGGGGGCGATAGAGATGGAGACGGCCGGTTGGTCAACCGGCGCCGACCCTGAGCAAGAGTCGAAGCGTTTGAGGAAGCTGGTCCCCAGCGCGTCGCTGGCGATGGCCGCGTTGTGCTTCAGCATTTACGCAAGCATCCCGGCGCAGGTCCAGCAGCACCCGCCCTCGCATCTCTATTATGACATCCTCCTCGCTTTCACTTCTTTGGGCGTCTTTACGAGCTTGGGCCTCTTCATGTGTACCCTCGTATGGCCCAGCGGAGCCGAGGTTCCCTGGTTCCAAAAGATGTTAGCGGGCATCGCCATCGCCTTCTTTCTTATCGCCTTTGTGCTTCGGATTTCCCTCCACCTTCCCGTCGCCTCCTCGGGTCACGTTTGGCTGCTGTTCTTCTTGGTGACCGCTGTGATCGCCCTCCTTCTTTACACAGCTTCGAAGAAGAGCACCCACAACCAGAGTGCTCGAGATCCAGATGTGCCCATTTGATTCTCTGCTAAGATGGAGGAGAAAACCAACCATGGCTCCGTTCTTACTGCCGACCTTCTTTTCCCTTCTCTCTTATTGTAATAAACGAAGTTCATTTGGGGTGTCCTTCTTTTGCCATCGGGCTCCTCAATCTCCTAACGCGCTGAGATAGCCGCAGGGACGGCCGCCTGGAGATTGCCCGTGATTACAATATTTTATATATTATTTATTGGGTCCATTCATCGCACTTGGAGGCCCTCGCGTCCCCGTCTCCTGCGATAAAATACTCCCTAGCTTGTGGGATCCCCCTGCCACTTTATTCTTCAATATGGTCTGTTTTACTGTCCATATGTATCTGGATGATTTAACGGAGTTGCATTCCATTTGTAATAAACGCCCCCAAAATTCTTCTTTTAAGTATGAGTCATTCAAATCCGCTTCATTGGCATGGCAGTCTTTACCATTTCAAATTTATATGACAGTTTTTATAAAGTTCTCATCATTTAGTTGGTTTTTTGATGGTGCCGAGATGTAGAAGTGGGACCTCCACACGTAGCATCAAAGATGACAATAGGATTAATTGATGGATCAGAAAGAAGAGACATGATGTGGTTGGAAAAAAAAAAAAAGTCTACAACAATCGGTTTCCGGTAGTAATAACCATTGCTGGGACCTATTTGATTGATAAAAATAAAATTGTTCTCACAAATGTATGCTAGTGCTTCATGTGATACTTCTAAGGGTTCCTCTAGCATCTCTCTATATGAGGTTATTTTAGAAACTAAACTTTCATTGCACTGATCAAAGTTTCTTTACAAATCTTTACTTTTCTCTCATGTCCTTTTTTATCTCTCTATTTACGACATCTTTCTCTTTATTTATTACACTACTCATGTACAATTAGAAGAATGATTGGCAAAGATGTACTTCTAAACCAATAAGGAGCAACACTTCATGACCGATCTCTAAACAAGATCCTTGGCGAACGAAGAATGACTCGCACGCACATTTCGCCTGCTGACTATGCTTGAGAAGGTAGAGCGAAAACCAAAGACAGGATTGGTTCAAGTGTAAGGGTAGGAAATATATCGCTCTCATAAAACCTGCCCTCTGACTTTTAAATGCTGAGAGAATGTACGAATTTGACTTAGGATGGCTCAACCGGCCATCTGACTTTTAGATAATTCGAGAAATGTGTCTGCGAATCAATAAATAAAGAGAGGCACCATAAATAGAGGCCAAAGGGCATGAGAGAAAAGTGAAGGTTTGTAAGGAAATTTTGAACGGTGCAATGGAAGTCCAGTTTCCAACATAATCTTATAGAAATATGCTAGAGAAACCCTTAGAAGTATCACATCAAGCACTGGCAACCAATATCAAAATCAAAATGCATCCCTAACAGCGCATGAAAATGAGGGCTCTTTACTTTATCGCTTGGTTTTATCATTGCAATAGTGATTAATGAATATGTCTGATGATAATGTGGATGATTTAGCTAATACTTCTCATGTCTATCAATTTATTTAAATTAGAGAAATCAATGCCTTTCAAAAAAATCATGTGATGGATCATTAAGGATAACAAAGAAAGTATAGTTATATTATAAGTTATATATGAACAAGCTTAAAAGATAATTCAATGAAATTTATGCTAAGTCAAAATAGTTGGATAGAATATACTAGGAGAAGAGGAACACGAAAGCTAAAGGAAGAGGATATAATGCTGTTGGGATTTTAGGGGAATGGAGTTAATGATAGCAGTAAAAAAGGATGAGAGTAGTCGTTAGGTGCGTGGGAGTTCAGCCAGGAGTTCAAGTGGTGATCAACTCTAAACTCTATATTATGCAGCATCTTTGTTTCTCTCTCTTTACAAATTGTTATGATGGAGTGGAGTAGATGTAAAATATGACGGTGGCATCGCCATGACCACCAACTTCCTTAATGTCGAGTTAAGCTTTTGTATCTGGTTTCTTCTTTTCTTTGATGTTTAGTATACTCAGATGAGTTTTTGCTATTTTTCAGTTACTTTCTTGCCACAAAACCGATACGAACTCGATGGAACCAGATTCAACCCAGATAAGCCATTTCAAAACTGGTCTCTACGTGCCAAATGCCAGAAATTTATCAGATTCCTTCTATGTATCTAATTAACCTTCATAGCCCAGCATGTATTCCAACCGGTACTCACATTACATGTATACAAGGGTTTTTTTTTCTATCTACAATGTGGTTATTAACAATTCACAGGATAATTATATCATAAGATGTTATGATAAATTCAGTTTGACAAGCAATTTTAGAGTGTGTTTTTTTTTCAGCCAATTAACATAGCTTCCAAAATGGATGTTTTTTTTTTTTTTTTTTGGTTTTGCAAAAGGGATGATGGCAATTGGGCCTGCAGGTAGGGTTGGATGTGAGGTAAAAAATATGTTGAACCAGACTTTACCTATTTATTAAAAAGAACAAAAATCTAGTTTTGAATCTTACTTCTTTTTTTTTTTTTAAACAGGCTGCTCCAATCAAGCGGTCAAGTCATATTACCGGTTAATATATAAGTGGGTCAAATCAGAGCAAATAAGTTAATATGTTCATTATATTTTAAATAGACTAAATAAGTTTTGAATAAGTTAGATGCATAGGGTTAGGATTCCCAATCTAATTACTAAACGATTCAAAATTGATTTTGGATTTTTGGTGGTGGGTGCTTCGTTTAATGGAATTAATATGGCACTCAGATTTGTTGAGATTGTGTTTCATGGACTAACTATGAACCTATAATGATTTGTCCATAGTGAAGCATAGAAGCATTTGACACGCCTCTCATCAAGCACGAGAAAAATATTCTCAACTTGTTACTCATAAAAAATATTAAAATCTCCAGGCCGGATGGACCCCTTTTATAACTTGCCTAGAAGAAGAATATATCGGCACAAGCGCACAAGACTGCACAAGTAAAGCCATAATCTAGCCATCAACTTGTGAAGGCCAGCCTGCAAGATGACAATGGCTGAAATGTGTATTGAAAAATGAGCTTTTAATCATATAGGTGGTAACTAAAAAGATAATGTAGCAAATTCTTCTTCTTAAAGAATATATAGTTATAAGATAATTATCAATTATTTCTTTTTCATGATGGAAGAAAAGATGAGGAATACCATTGAATTCGTTAAAGCAAAAAAAAAAATGTTTATCTATTTGATCTAACCAATTCTTGATCATGTTTGATGCAGAATATTTTTTGCATGATGAATAGCATGGTATTTCAGTTTTTCTTAAACCATGTGTCCATGCCCACCATATTTTTTTTCCTAATTTATTTAGCGGAATAGCAAAAAATACCATCAAAAAGGCAATCAAATTCCTCGTTCAAATGATCAAATGATTCGGAGACGACAATCAGTCCACACTTCCAAGTTATCTATCCAAAACATTACGTTTGAGGACCCACAATCTGGCCCAAGATGCTCGTTGTATGGCCATATACCTTTAAATTAGAATTTTAAGGGCATGTCATTGATCCTTAAATATGCATATAATTTAAATTATAAAACCAAATGAATTTCAATTCACTATATTCAAATATATGAAAATATAAATGTTTATGCAATACCAACATGAAATCAAAAACTATTTACATAGTATCTCTTTCAACCAGTTTCAAGCCTTGCTCGGTTTCAAAATCCTCAAGTTTTGCAAAAATATGATGAATATGATATCAGCTCATATTTCAATAAGAATCCTCGTACACACACATATAATAAAATATTTATATAATATTAAAATAATATATATAACAAAATAAATTATGCTGCAAATACTATGCTATAAAGCCATGCACTAAATATAAGAAGATTTGTTATTAGCTTTTATCATTTATGGCATTGGACTACATCAGTTCAATGCCACGTAGAGAATTATCATAATAGTAATATTAGTGAATCAATCATACTAATAATGTAAACACTATATGAAAATACATAGTGCCGAATGAGCCATACTAATATATTAGGGCACATTAAAGTTACATACTAATGATCCAGCTATACCAATGTTTCATGTGTATAAACCTAACTTAACTATCATGCCATGCTTAGGCTGGTTCTCATAGCTATAAGCGCTGCCCCTAATGCCATATATCTAAGGCAGGTCAACCACAACTGTAGATCAAAGTAGGCTTGAATTAATGTCAAGTGTTAAAAATCTAGTCTAGCCATCACCCTATGTTAAGATCGCTTTCACATCAGGCCTCTTCTGGCTCTCCTAGTGCCATCCCATTACATTCTAATGATCAGTTCATATATCCCTTTCTTAGTCCCCCAATAGCTAAGCGTGCATGTATGACAGTACCTTGTCCATACTCCATACTATCTTATTGGGAGATCGAGATCATCATAGATAAACATGTGGTCGGACAAGTTGCATAGTTTCATTACCAAATTGAGAAACCAACTCTAAAAGAAAAGCTCGTGCGGGCTTGTGCAAGACCTCAACTATAACACAAGATCTCTTTTAGCTCCAAAAATAGATAAGTTAACAACTTCTTCCTCTCTTTATCCTCTTCATTTATCTGAAGGCGATAAAATCTGCCACCTTTATACCCTCTCTCTTTCTTTATTGTTTAAGATCTTCAATTGTCGAAAACTTTCGATCGTTGTTATGCTTTTTTCTATTGCAATAAACATCTTGTCCAACCATTAAAGTTCTTGTTTTCTGCCACATCATGTCTTTCATATGTAACCCATCAATTTTATTATCGTCTTTGATGCTACCTGAGGTCTCACTGTTAGATCTCGGCACCATCAAAAACTAACTAAATGATGAGAACTTTATAAAAACTCACATATAAATTTGAAATAGTAGAGACTACCATGCCAATGAAGCGGATTTGAAAGACTTGACCAAAAAGAAGAACTAAAAAAAAAAAAAAGAAAAAAACTTCATTTAATTACAAATCGGATGCAACTACACTAAATCATCCATATACAAATGCATTTATACACAGGAAAAACAAACCATATTGAACAATAAAGTGACATGAGTGATTCCACATGGGAAAGAGGCACTTATCGCATGGGATCGGAGGGAGACGGGAGGGCCTCCAGTGCGATGAGTGTAAACCCCCGGTAATTTAATAGTGGGGAGGTTAACTCTCAGTATTAATTGGGGTGGCACGTGATGTTATTATGACATTTAAGTTCCTTGGATTCTCGAGTCGCGTCTGATGGGTTTCCGAGTCCTTGGTGAAGCGTTGCGTAGGAAATTATTTATATGATGGAGGGGGGACTCCCTCATCATCCGGCGTCCGCTTCCATCAGGTAATCCCCTGCCTAGAGAGAGAGAGAGCGGGAGAGAGAGAGAAAGCGTGAGAGAGAGCGTGAAACAGAGAGAGCGAGAGAGAGAAAGAGAACCAGAGAGAGAGAGAGAGCCTGAGAGAGAGAGAAAGAGAACCAGAGAGTGTAACAGAGAGAATGCCGTGAACCGGCCGTGCATCGGTTCGGGCCCGGCGGCGTGCCCCCGCCTCGCCGGGCCCGAGCTCCGGCCGGTGACTCCGTCGGCACCATGGGCAGCGTCCGGCGGAGTAGTGGCGGTGATAGAGGAGAGAGAGAGGGCCAATCGGCCTCTCTCTCATGCGGTGACGGAAGCCAAACCGGCTTCCGTCGGTTGGTTCAGGCCCGGCGGCGTGCTCGCCGCCTCGCCGGGCCTGAGCTTTGGGCTGGTGCCTCCACCGGCGCCGGGCGTGCGTCCGGTGGAGGTCCGGCCGGCCATGGTGGCCGCCATGCCGCCGGCACAGTTGAAGCCGTGCGGACGATTAGAGAGAAAATGAGGGAATCAGAGAGGAATTGAATGAAATTGATGAGGATGGATTTAGGGGGAGGCAAGTCACGGCGACAGCCGGCTCCGGTCCGGCCAATGGTGGCCGGACCGCCCCCAATTTCGCCAGGGAAGTCGCCGGCATGGTGACAGTCCGAGCGGATGAAATCGGAGAGTGAGAGGATGATTTAGAGAGAGATAGAGGGAGGGTGGCCGGCCGCGGCGGCGGCCGGCTCTGGCCCGGCCTCCGGTGGCCGGACCGCCGTGGATTCGGCCGGCGGCGGCCCTGGCCGCCGGCGTCTTTTCAATCCCCTCGGAAGAAACAGGGGATCGTGGATGTATTTGTTGCTGGGCCGGCTGGGCCGGCCGGTCTGGGCCTATTGGGCTATTTTATGGGGCCATTTTAGACAGAGTTTTTGGGCCCTGTAACGGGCCGAACAATATAAAATAATTATATGGTTGGAATCTAGGTTGAATCTAGTTTTGGGGATGATTTACTTCCCAATTTGAGTGAGTATGGTGAGAGATATTCGAGTCCGAAGTTGGGCCCGTGGATTGGTCAGGGTAGAGTCTTAGGAATCATTTCATTATCCAGATTTTAATCATTTAATTGTGTAAAATGATCCTGTAGGTATCCCGACATCTGATTAGATGATATATCTGTTGGATTGCGTGCGAAGGTAAGTAAGCCAGTTATCAGTTTATTAAATAATTTGTTCAGGATATGCGTAGTTAAATTGTGAATTTGATATGAAGAATTGTTATTGGTTAAATTTGTAAGTAGATGAATATTATGAATACATGGCTGTTTATGTACTATGATTTCATGTGTGGATGCTATACATGAGAGATGCAGTTATTATGCATGAGAAATGCAGTTGTTATGCATGATTATGACATTGATGTGATATATTACATGCAATTGTTCAGTAAGTATAATCCACTGTTTTGCTACATGATTGATGTATTGATGTATTGCATGTGATGTGAGGTACTGTTATGTGTCGCCGCGGTTCTCCTTTATCCTGTCATACCACACACACGTCTAGAGGACGTGTTCTGGTGGATTTCGACATGGCGTGACCCTGGTATCTCGACCTTTCGGTAGGGGGGATGCTTTAAGGGAATGCTTGTTGATACATTATTGGCGTGACCCTGGTATCTCGACCTTTTAGTAGGGGGGATGCTTTAAGGGAATGCTTGTTGATACATTATTGGCGTGACCCTGGTATCTCGACCTTTCGGTAGGGGGATGCTTTAAGGGAATGCTTATTGGTACATTATTGGCGTGACCCTGGTATCTCGACCTTTCGGTAGGGGGGATGCTTTAAGGGAATGCTTGTTGATACATTATTGGCGTGACCCTGGTATCTTGACCTTTCAGTAGGGAGATGCTTTAAGGGAATGCTGGCTGGTACATTATTGAGATATTGCAGGACCGTGGGTCACATTTACAGTTACCATTGAGAGTATAAACAGTGGGTTTACTTATAAAGTATAATTGAGCAATTATGGATGCAAATGATTGGTATTACATTCATAAGTGCCGCCGCGGTTCTCCTTTGCTATGGCCATACACATCTAGAGGATGTGCTCAGATGAGGCATTGCAGGGCCGTGGGACACGCATGATATAATACTTACATTGCATAATGGAGTGATTGTGAATGCAAAAGAATGAATTATATTTATATGTGCCGCCGCGGCTCTTCTTTGTTATGGGGCATTGCAGGGTCGTGGGACATATATGATATAATATAACAATTGGAATGCTTTATATGCACTGATAATTTGCTATGATATAATACAACAATGATGAGTGCAAATGATTTGAATTATATTTATATGTGCCACCACGGCTCTCCTTTGTTATGGGGCATTGCAGGGCCTTGGGACACATATGATATAATATAACAATGATGGGTTTACTTACATTGCACATTTGAGTATTTGTGAAATGTTTATACATGCAGATCATTTATATGCTTATTGATTTCTATGCTATGATTTGACTGTATAACGTGGTTTACTTACTGAGTGTAATCTCATAAAAATATTATAATGTTTTTGCTACAGACCATGAGATTTGAGAATAACATGTTGGAGTGATGGACCTCAACTCAAATAAAATATAGATTTGTTTTATTGCTATACCAGTGTATGCCCAGACTATATTATTGTGGTGTGTAAGGAACCATAGGTTCGTTGGAGCTTCTATGAAGTGGATTCATATGTTGATGTAACCCCTGTAATGCTTATGTGTAGGGCTTGTAGCCCAAATCTTTAGTTAGGGATTGTAATAAAGACATGGACTTGAATGATATATAGGTGGTTGCTTTTCTTGAATTCAGTGTCATGTTTCGGGACGCCTTGCGTGCCCGGCACGCGGCGGGTTGTCACCCTAGCTCAAAAATTTTTTGGGTCTGGGGCGTGACAGCTTTTATGGTATCAGAGCACTAGGTTATGACCTTAGGGACACAGACATATTGACATGATACAGTTATGACCCTAGGGACACAGACATATGGGCATGATAACACGGAGAGAATATATTTTGATGACATTATACTTAGAGTCACCTGACACTTTAGTTTATGATATTAACCACATCTAATTTAACAGAAAATAGTTATGGCTCGCCGTACTAGGAGTCAACTGTATGAGGAAGACTCTCTGGCCGGTAATGCTGATCAGCTGGTGGGTTAAGGAATTACTGGAGGTACGGCCCCTGCCAACCCAGTAGGAGCTGAGCACCAGCGATTCCAGTCCGAGATGCTTCAAGCTCTCTCGGGTATGGCGCAGTCTATGCAGGACATGCAGCATCAGAGTGCGCAGCGGAAGCATGGTGGGCCCATAACCCACAAGACCCAGGTTATGATCTTAGGGACATATGCATAATGACACTCTAGGCAAAATACTTGGATGACATTGAGACAATTATGACTTTCAAGGAATTTCATGAACTATGCTTTGGGAGCTTGAAATTTTAAAGTTTATCAAGATATTAATCGAATTACAAGTTTGATAGGAATTGAGAATGAACCACCGCAAGTCAATAATATTATGTGGGCTCCCTAGCTGGTAGCCTTGATCAGTGGGGAGGTCAAGGGGCTTCTAGAGGTTTTAGCTCCCTTAAACTTGTTGGAAATGATTCGTAGCAATTTTAGACCTTTAAATAATATGGGTAGATGAAATTTTAATATGACATAGTAGTGGAAAATTTCAATTGATGACTAACATGATTAAGATATCATCATTATGTTCATATTGCAATTGAGTTGATATGTGGATTTGGAGTTAGTAAATCTAAATTTGAATGTGGATGTATAATGAATTTTATTAGTGGAACTTACATTGTTGATATTGTAAGTTTAAAGATTGTGAGCTCATCTGCTGGTTATAGGGATGATTAATATTGATGATATTTTGAGAATAGAATAGTTAATTACATGTTTTAATTAATCACAATTGAGTACTTTCCGAATTCGAGACTGGATGGATAAATTATCAATCAGCCATGAGTGGCATATCTATATTCAAAGAAAATGAATTTTAATTACGATAATTATGAAAGATATCTTAAATGATTGGCATAATGTTCATTGATGCTAGCTTGAAGTATTCAAGAGTGAAACCAAGTATATTATGATGATTGATATAAGTGTCGTAATGATTAATGGTACATTCAACTATTCAAGAGTTGAGAGAGCATTGAAAGAAAATTATCTTATATCTAATTCACAAAAATTTGAACTGTCTTATCAAGGAATCGAGAGTACCTGATATGTTACTAACCTTAAGTATGGAAGACATTATACATGTAATAGACAACTGCAGAAACCAATAAGATTTTAGATGTTATACTGCGAGCCTGTGTGATGGATTTAAGAGGTGCTTGGTATTGTTCTTAACCTTAATGAAATTGCTTATTTATTAATTACCAAGCCAATATTCAAATGGATTCATTTCAATTGTCTACGATATAAGGTATAGATTTCCTTCATATTGAGATGATGTGAGAGCGACAATTTTGGACTGAGCTTGTTTAGCAGCTATGAAAAGTATCTTTAATTAAAGCAGTTTTTGTAGCTCAAAGTTAATAGAAAAGTTATGTTAATGATAAAAGAAAGATTTGAAATTTCAGGTTAAAGATCATTTGGAAGTTTTGCTAACCAATGATGTTATGAGGTCTGTGTTAGAGGTGACTTGAGCCACAAAACATTGGGTCATTTGAAACTTTGATCAAGATAAAGGAAGTGTCTTATAGCTTAGCACTGCTTCCATTACTCTTTGTAGTGTTCAATGTGTTTCATATCTTTATGACAGAGGAAGTATATTTCAAACCCCGTTATGTGTTATAACTTGAACCAATTGACCTATGAAGATCATCTTGTGCACATTATGGACCATAAGAATCAAGTTCTGAAATAGTGTAGTATTCCTTATGTCAAAGATTAGTAGAATAATCATTCTGAGAGAGAGACTATTGGGAGCCTAAGGAGGAAATGGGAAAGAAAAATCCATAATTAATTGTATCTTATGACAGATCAAAGATGTATCAATGACCGTGACTTTAATGAAATTTAATTGATTATGAGAGGGAAAATTTGGATTCTATATTCTACTGGATGTATAGCAAATTTCGAGGCCGAAATTTTTATAAGGAGGGGAGAATGTAAACCCCCGGTAATTTAATAGTGGGGAGGTTAACTCTCAGTATTAATTGGGGTGGCACCTGGTGTTATTATGACATTTAAGTTCCCTGTATGCCGCTTGGATTCTCGAGTCGCGTCTGATGGGTTTCCGAGTCCTTGGGCTGAAGCGTTGCGTAGGGAATTATTTATATGATGGAGGGGGGACTCCCTCCATCATCCGGGTCCGCTTCCATCAGGTAATCCCCTGCCTCTCAGAGAGAGAGAGAGAGAGAGAGAGAGAGCGGAGAGAGAGAGAGAAAGCGTGAGAGAGAGCGTGAAACAGAGAGAGCGTGAGAGAGAGAAAGAGAACCAGAGAGAGAGAGAGAGAGCCTGAGAGAGAGAGAAAGAGAACCAGAGAGTGTAACAGAGAGAATGCCGTGAACCGGCCGTGCGTTGGTTCGGGCCCGGCGGCGTGCCCGCCGCCTCGCCGGGCCCGAGCTCCGGCCGGTGACTCCGCCGGCACCATGGGCAGCGTCCGGCGGAGTAGTGGCGGTGATAGAGGAGAGAGAGAGGGCCAATCGGCCCTCTCTCATGCGGTGACGGAAGCCAAACCGGCTTCCGTCGGTTGGTTCAGGCCCGGCGGCGTGCTCGCCGCCTCGCCGGGCCTGAGCTTCGGGCTGGCGCCTCCACCGGCGCCGGGCGTGCGTCCGGTGGAGGTCCGGCCGGCCATGGTGGCCGGCCGTGCCGCCGGCACAGTTGAAGCCGTGCGGACGATTAGAGAGAAAATGAGGGAATCAGAGAGGAATTGAATGAAATTGATGAGGATGGATTTAGGGGGGAGGCAAGTCACGGCGACAGCCGGCTCCGGTCCGGCCAATGGTGGCCGGACCGCCCCCAATTTCGCCAGGGAAGTCGCCGGCATGGTGACAGTCCGAGCGGATGAAATCGGAGAGTGAGAGGATGATTTAGAGAGAGATAGAGGGAGGGTGGCCGGCCGCGGCGGCGGCCGGCTCTGGCCCGGCCTCCGGTGGCCGGACCGCCGTGGATTCGGCCGGCGGCAGCCCTGGCCGCCGGCGTCTTTTCAATCCCCTGTTTCGGAAGAAACAGGGGATCGTGGATGTATTTGTTGCTGGGCCGGCTGGGCCGGCCGGTCTGGGCCTATTGGGCCGTTTTATGGGGCCATTTTAGACAGAGTTTTTGGGCCCTGTAACGGGCCGAACAATATAAAATAATTATATGGTTGGAATCTAGGTTGAATCTAGTTTCTGGGGATGATTTTACTTCCAATTTGAGTGAGTATGGTGAGAGATATTCGAGTCCGAAGTTGGGCCCGTGGATTGGTCAGGGTAGAGTCTTAGGAATCATTTCATTATCCAGATTTTAATCATTTAATTGTGTAAAATGATCCTGTAGGTATCCCGACATCTGATTAGATGATATATCTGTTGGATTGCGTGCGAAGGTAAGTAAGCCAGTTATCAGTTTATTAAATAATTTGTTCAGGATATGCGTAGTTAAATTGTGAATTATGATATGAAGAATTGTTATTGGTTAAATTTGTAAGTAGATGAATATTATGAATACATGGCTGTTTATGTACTATGATTTCATGTGTGGATGCTATACATGAGAGATGCAGTTATTATGCATGAGAAATGCAGTTGTTATGCATGATTATGACATTGATGTGATATATTACATGCAATTGTTCAGTAAGTATAATCCACTGTTTTGCTACATGATTGATGTATTGATGTATTGCATGTGATGTGAGGTACTGTTATGTGTCGCCGCGGTTCTCCTTTATCCTGTCATACCACACACACACGTGTTCTGTGGATTTCGACATGGCGTGACCCTGGTATCTCGACCTTTCGGTAGGGGGGATGCTTTAAGGGAATGCTTGTTGATACATTATTGGCGTGACCCTGGTATCTCGACCTTTTAGTAGGGGGGATGCTTTAAGGGAATGCTTGTTGATACATTATTGGCGTGACCCTGGTATCTCGACCTTTTGGTAGGGGGATGCTTTAAGGGAATGCTTATTGGTACATTATTGGCGTGACCCTGGTATCTCGACCTTTCGGTAGGGGGGATGCTTTAAGGGAATGCTTGTTGATACATTATTGGCGTGACCCTGGTATCTTGACCTTTCAGTAGGGAGATGCTTTAAGGGAATGCTGGCTGGTACATTATTGAGATATTGCAGGACCGTGGGTCACATTTACAGTTACCATTGAGAGTATAAACAGTGGGTTTACTTATAAAGTATAATTGAGCAATTATGGATGCAAATGATTGGTATTACATTCATAAGTGCCGCCGCGGTTCTCCTTTGCTATGGCCATACACATCTAGAGGATGTGCTCAGATGAGGCATTGCAGGGCCGTGGGACACGCATGATATAATACTTACATTGCATAATGGAGTGATTGTGAATGCAAAAGAATGAATTATATTTATATGTGCCGCCGCGGCTCTTCTTTGTTATGGGGCATTGCAGGGTCGTGGACATATATGATATAATATAACAATTGGAATGCTTTATATGCACTGATAATTTGCTATGATATAATACAACAATGATGAGTGCAAATGATTTGAATTATATTTATATGTGCCACCACGGCTCTCCTTTGTTATGGGGCATTGCAGGGCCTTGGGACACATATGATATAATATAACAATGATGGGTTTACTTACATTGCACATTTGAGTATTTGTGAAATGTTTATACATGCAGATCATTTATATGCTTATTGATTTCTATGCTATGATTTGACTGTATAACGTGGTTTACTTACTGAGTGTAATCTCATAAAAATATTATAATGTTTTTGCTACAAGACCATGAGATTTGAGAATAACATGTTGGAGTGATGGACCTCAACTCAAATAAAATATAGATTTGTTTTATTGCTATACCAGTGTATGCCCAGACTATATTATTGTGGTGTGTAAGGAACCATAGGTTCGTTGGAGCTTCTATGAAGTGGATTCATATGTTGATGTAACCCCTGTAATGCTTATGTGTAGGGCTTGTAGCCCAAATCTTTAGTTAGGGATTGTAATAAAGACATGGACTTGAATGATATATAGGTGGTTGCTTTTCTTGAATTCAGTGTCATGTTTCGGGACGCCTTGCGTGCCCGGCACGCGGCGGGTTGTCACCCTAGCTCAAAAAATTTTTGGGTCTGGGCGTGACAATGAGTGGAGCCAATAATATATTCAATATTATAATCACGGGCTTCAGCATAGCTACTCAATCTCCAGCCAGCGGTTCAGTTCTAACTTCTAAGCGTCGACCCTCTCCAGTCTCAGTGCGTGAGGAGATTGAGAAGCCCAATGGATTCGAATCCCTTTATTTATTTCAATTAACGGCAAGAGGGAAGGGAAGAAAAGGTCGGCAATAAGAACGGAGCCATGGTTGGTTTTCTCCTCCATCTTAGCAGAGAATCAAATGGGCACATCTGGATCTCGAGCAGTCTGGTTGTGGATGCTCTTCTTCCAAGCTGTGTAGAGAAGGAGGGCGATCGCAGCGTTCACGAAGAAGAACAGCAGCCAAACGTGAACCGAGGAGGCGCGGGAAGTTGGAGGGAAATCCTTAGTACAAAGGCGATTAAAAAGAAGACGATGGCGACGACCACCAACCTCTTTTGGATCCAGGCAACCTCGTTTCCGCTGGGCCGTACGAGGGAGTACATGAAGAGGCCCAGGCTCGTAAAGACGCCCAAACAAACGAAAGCGAGGAGGATCCAGTAATAGGGAGAAGAGGGCGGGTCCTGCTGGACCGACGCCGGGATACTTGCGTAAATGCCGGCGCACAACGGGGCCACCGCCAGGGACACGCTCGGGGCAAGCTTCCTCATACGCTTCGAGTCTCTCTCAGGGTCGGCGGCGTTCGGTGAACTGGCCGTCTCGATCTCCATCACCTGCGGGTTGGGGTTCTCGACGTCGTTTGCTGATGGGTGGCTGGATGCAGCCATCGTTTCGTTTGGTTGATCTGATGAATCGAAGCTCCATAGTCGCCGGAGCAAGGCGTTGGAGTAGTGGAAGGAAGCGGAGAACATTCTGCCGGTGGTTTGGGGCGGGTCATCGCCTCCGAAACTCACCAACCGTCTGAAGGGGTTCGTGGTGAAGAAAGATATAGAGGTGGAAAATATGCCGGAGATCGCCTGTCACGCCCAGACTCAAATATCGGACTAGGATGACAACCCGTCGTGTGCCGGACACGCAAGGCATCACAAAATTTTTAACACATAACACTATTATGTATATGACCAAGTCAAATTCATCACTGAATACTAAAAGTTTGGGTTACAAACCCTTACACATCACAATAATAAAGTTTGGGCATCAAGCCCTACACATAATTAATACTGGGTCACAACAAAATATTGGGCCTTTGTTTTACTTAATAGAAGATTCATCACCCCAACAATCCATCTTCAATCTCGTGGCTCTAACAAAACATTGTAAGATTTTTATGAGCTTACACTCAATAAGTAAGCCACGTTATACAGTCAAATCATAGCATAACAATCTATAAGAATATAAATGATTTGCATGCTTAAACATTCCACAAATACTCAAACATGCAATGTAAGTAAACCCACTGTTTATACTCAATGGTAGCTGTAAATGTGACCCACGACCCTGCAATATCTCAATAGTGTGCCAACAAGCATCCCCCTACTGAAAGGGTCCAGATACCATGGTCACGCCATATCATAATCCACCAGAACACATACTCTATATGTGTGATGCCACCTCGAACCAAGCAGAACACATCCTCTAGATGTGTGATGCCACCTCATAGTAACTCAGAACACATCCTCTAGATGCGTGATGCCATCTCGAACCCAAGCAGAACACATCCTCTAGACGTGTGAATGACATAAATAATCAGAACACATCCTCTAGACGTGTATATGGCATAAATCATCAGAACACATCCTCTAGATGTGTGTGGCATAAATCATCAGAACACATCCTCTAGATGTGTGTGTGGTATGACATGATAAAGGAGAACTGCGCGACACATAACAGCACCTCACATCATGCACAAACATATCAATAACATCTTCATATTGCATAAACAGTGGATTATACTTATTTAACAATTGCATGTAATATATCACATCAATGTCATAATAACTGCATCTCTCATGCATGGCATCCACATATGAAATCATTCTCAATAATAGCACACAAATACTCAAACATGCAATGTAAGTAAACCCACTGTTTATACCCTCAATGGTAGCTGCAAATGTGACCCACGGCCCTGCAATATCCCAATAGTGTACCAACAAGTATCCCCCTACTGAAAGGGTCCAGATACCAGGGTCACTCCATATCATAATCCACCAGAACACATACTCTATATGTGTGATGCCACCTCGAACCAAGAAGAACACATCCTCTAGATGTGTGTGTGGCATAAATCATCGGAACACATCCTCTAGATGCGTGTGTGGTATGACATGATAAAGGAGAACCGCGGCGACACATAGCAGTACCTCACAGCATGCACAAACATATCATTAACATCTCCATATTGCATAAACAGTGGATTATACTTACTTAACAATTGCATGTAATATATCACATCAATGNGTAAGCCACGTTATACAGTCAATTCATAGCATAACAATCTATAAGCACATAAATGATTTGCATGCTTAAACATTCCACAAATACTCAAACATGCAATGTAAGTAAACCCACTATTTATACCCTCAATGGTAGCTGCAAATGTGTCCCACGGCCCTGCAATATCCCAATGGTGTACCAACAAGCATCCCCCTACTGAAAGGGTTCAGATACCAGGGTCACGCCATATCATAAACCACCAAAACACATACTCTATATGTGTGATGCCACCTCGAACCAAACAGAACACATCCTCTAGATGTGTGATGCCACCTCATAGTAACTCAGAACACATCCTCTAGATGCGTGATGCCATCTTGGACCAAGCAGAACACATCCTCTAGACGTGTGAATGGCATAAATAAACAGAACACATCCTCTAGACGTGTATGTGGCATAAATCATCAGAACACATCTTTAGATGTGTGTGTGGCATAAATCATCAGAACACATCCTCTAGATGTGTGTGTGGCATGACATGATAAAGGAGAACCGCGGCGACACATAGCAGTACCTCACATCATGCACTAACATATCAATAACATCTTTATATTGCATAAACAGTGGATTATACTTACTTAACAATTGCATGTAATATATCACATCAATGTCATAATAACTGCATCTCTCATGCATAGCATCCACATATGAAATCATTCTCAATCATAGCACATAAACAACAATGTATTCATAATATTCATCTACTTACAATTTAGCCAATATCCATAACAATTCTTCATGTCACAATATAATTCACAATTTAAATATTCATATAATGAATAAAATAATTTATTAAATACTGATAACTGGCTTACTTACCTCAGTACGCAATCCAACAGGTATATATCAGCTAGTCAGATGTCTGAGCACCTACAGGATCATTTTACACAATTAATTTATTAGAATAAGAATATTAAAATGACCCTTAGAATTCTACCCAGACTAGTTCACGGGCCCAACTTTGGGCTCGAATATCTCCCGCTATACACACCCAATTGGGAAAGTAAAAATACCCCAAGAAACTAGAATTAACCCAGATTCTAGCCATATAATTATTTCTCATTTTTTGGCCCGATATAGGGCCCAAAATCCCTCCCCAAAAGGGCTCCAGGAACGGCCCAACAGGCCCTGAACCGGCCGGCCCAGCCGGCCCATTTCATCCCAAACCAACCCGATCCCCTGTTTCACCGAAACAGGGGACGGGTTCCACGCCGGCGGCCAGGGCCGCCGCCGGCCAAATTGAGGGCGGCTCGGCCGCCGGTGGCCGGGCCAGAGCCGGTCGCCGCCGCGGCCAGCCACCCTTTCCTCCCCTCTCTCAATCTCTCTCTCTCTCATGTTTATCATCCGCACGGCTGCTTACTGTGCCGGCGGCTTCTCCTGCTGATTGGGGGCAGTCTGGCCACCGTTGGCCGGACCGAAACCGATCGCTGCCGCGGCCAGCCACCTCCCCTCCTTCTATCTCTTCAATTTCCCCCTCATCTCCCTGTTTCTCTCTCACTATCCGCGCGGCACATTACTGTGCCGGCGGCACGGCCGGCCACCTTGGCCGGCCGGACCTCCACCGGACTAACGCCCGGCGCCGGTGGAGGTGGCAGGCCAGAGCTCAGGCCCGGCGAGGCGGCGAGCACGCCGCCGGGCCCGAACCAGTTCCGCCACAGCACGAGAGAGGGGCCGATTGGCCCTCTCTCTCTTCTCTCTCTCCACCACCACCCCGCCGGACACCTCCCTCGGTGCGTTTCTTTTAAGGATTTTTTTTTTTTCTGCCTTCTATATTCACTCCTTATTTCCTTTAGTTTATCCAGATATTTATATTAAAAAAAAATGACCGTTTCTCCTTGTGACCGTTCCTTCCCAAACGGAAGAAATAGCGGAACGCTCGAGCGTTTCCGGAAATCACGGAACGCTCGCGAGCGTTCCGCGAAGAACGCACGCGAGCTTTAAATGCTCGCGTGGGGCCTTAACATCCCTTTTTTTTTTTTTAACTTTTCAAAAAGTCAACACCTATTACATACTAAATTTGAGAAATTCGAGGCTCTTCTAAGTTCTAACTGATAAAAAACAGAGTCGTCTTCCATGTTTTACACGTAAAATCATATAGCACAAATTTTCTGTCATGTATTCTCCTTTGGACATCTGATTGTGTACACGGAACAAAATTGGGGTATACAACCTCATCAGTGACACCAATATATTTATTACCAGAGAACCCGTCACAGTTTCCTTCTTTTTCGTCTTAGCGAAGGCATAGCACTTAAGCCAGGCTTCACTTCATCATGTACTGGCGACAAATTATGTAAAACAGGCTCCTCTGATACTCTTTTCGTACCTCGTCCAGAAATACAACCCAAATCCAAACTTTGAGCATCTTCAGAAACACAGGACGTTTCCCCCAAGGGCCCAACGGAATGCACGACTAGATTTGCAGCTGGCTGACTTGGCTCACCTTGTAGGTCACTTTCATCCATGCAGAACCCACCTCCACTGTGAAGGTAGTCTTTAGAAATATTGTCCTTAAGGGGACTTTCTTTGCCACCATCAAGGCCCAAGGCTTCTCCAACCCTGTTCTCTTCTTTTCTTTGCCTGCTGAACTTTGCATATGGCTAGCAGCAGACTGGAACGCATCCCCTTGACAATCGCCTTCATCCATGCAAAACCCACCTCCCCTTGAAAGATAGTCACTTGAGAGGTTTTCCTCAGGGTGGCTCCCACCAATGTCAAGGATAGAGTCTCTAATTGCACCACTACCATCTTCCTCGGCCACTTTGTGCTCCGCTGCAGCTTCATGCAAGTCATTTTCATCCATCTGGTTTGATGAAACATTAAGCTCACCAACTTCTAAAATCTCTTCTGCATATTTCACATGCTTCCGTGGCCGCATTGACTGAAAAATGTAGCAAGTGCAAAGGATCAAAATACCATAATGGAGAACAAAGAAACTGGCAAGACTGAAAGCTAGCCACTTGTTAAGGAGATTTTACAAGTGTGTACGATAAACAAGTACATAGATTAGGTCTATCTATCTATCTATCTATCTATCATCAATTAGCATACCCATCAATCCAAATTTACAACCGGTGTGGAAATGTCCCTCAGAAGACTCAAAAAGCTATACACCAGTTCAATGATCATTATCATCCTTCAAGAAGGTGATACTGTATCTAAGGTTGTCCCACCAGAACTTCAGAACTTTTGTCAAATGTAGAACCTTAGGAAACCATTACATTAAAGCCTTATCCTGGTTGTTATTTAGTGACTGTGAGGACCCATTATCCCCTGGTAATATTTTAGATAACTCAACCTTTCAAAAATTTCAAACAAGAGGAAGCATGAAAAACCATGCGAAAGAGATGAGGAATACATTCAACAACAAAATAACGCACAGAAACATATAATTTAACTTACCCTTCGTACTTCTGATGTGGCTTCTGGTATCTTGGTGGGACTCTCTGAAGCAATTGTACAATCAGTATCATTACTAGGTTCATAATTAGGCTTTTCTTCGCTTCTTCCACTTCTTTTGCCTCTCCCCTTTCCTTTTACCCTTCCACTTGCTCTCACATTTTTATTCAATCCAATTCGATTACTTCTTCCAGATTCATCTACAATAACTGATTCTGCAGCCACATCCACTGGTTGCGTATTTTCACTCTCAGTCTTCTGTTTTCCTGGTTGCTTTGAGACTTGCCTTCCTCTTTAATCTTAGCATTAGAACAGCTGTCAGGTTCACCTCCCTCTGTTATAGAAGAGCTTAATCTTCTCTTTCTTTTGGAACTGGAGCCTTCTTGCGCAAGATCATCTGTCAAATCTGAAGAACAAGTGCTTGTAATTCCTTTTAGGGCCTTCTTGATTCGCTGACTACATAAATCTCTCATTGAATGTATAAAATGCCTCCAGCCGCAGCTGGGTCTGTATGAGAAAACAAAAGCAATAGAAGTTGCATCAAAAAATTTAGAACACATTTCCAGTATTTGAACATCAGAATCGAACAGCACTATCAGTTGGAAGGTTGGTGCCAACATCCAGTTAGCAAAAGCAAAATGATGGAAAAGTAATTATTGTGTCCTGAAAAATCATCACAATCAAGTAAATTTAGAAAGACTTCTGAGTGAGAATCAGTCAGTGGATTGAAACAGTTAAGTTCTTTATAATGTGTCATTAGTAAGATAAAAGCCTTAATGCTAGCGTTTGACACTGGTTATTTGTCCAACAATTACAGATTGGGGGGAAACCCCTCAAGCTAACAAGTAAATCTGCATTATCATAGTGGGCTAAGAGATTTTCTTTTGCAAGGGACCAGCAAATTTCTAAGTTTCTGGCATTTAAAACTTTCAGCCCAAACCTTCAAACCAATGGTCATTGGTTAATGCATCCCCTAATATGAAAATATCATGGCTCAATACCAGCTATTATTTACCTTTCAAGAGGCATATCCCCAATTCTCTATGACACAGAAAATGGAGAACAACAACTGTAGAACAAAAGAATAAATAGATCTACTTTGAACTTCACAACAATAAATAGCACAGATTGTAAAGTAATTGTAAAGGGAAAAAAATATAAAAAATGATCATGAAAAATCATGAAGCTTTCAATGTAGAAATTTCAAACTACAAGTTCAAAATATAAGCAGACAACTTAAAAAGTGCAAAGCAATTATAAGTAGAATGTTGGTAGGAAGATACATGAGCTCAGGAACAACATGAAAATCAATAAGGATGAATTAGATAACTTGTGAAATCAAAGGTTTGGAAAGGAGACAGATAGAAAGTACAGATTTTAATTGAATGCGGGAATAGAGGCGGGCAAGCTACAGAAATCTCAAAGCAGTACCAAATATGATAACAATATATATTAAGGACAGCTTAGTAACAATAATCAACTATAAGGAATCAAATCAACAGTGGAGCTAAATAATCGATATAAGGCAGTCACCTCATGCTTGTTGTACTCATTTAAAACAGGTATAAGCAATTCATCAGCCTTCTGGTTACCCCACCCAAACCTTTCCCAACATAACCTGCAAGTATATTGACAATGGTGTCAAAGAAAAAGTGGAATGTTATGCACAACAATTGTGGGATGGAATTTAATACACTGGCTTCCTTCTCCTTTTCTCCAGTACAATCTTTTATTCCATATATTTCTCGTAATCCTTCTCGTCTGACATCTTAAAGTCTTTAGTCTTATTTTCAGATAAGAAAACCTTCTCAGCCCTGACCTTATACCAACTTCCAATTGATGTTTCATGAATCCAACATCCTAATTAATGCTAACCTCTACATTTCCTAAACAATAAAGCATATTTTCAATAATATATCTTTCAATGTAAGATAAAATTCTGCTTGAAAGACAAGATGGATAGCAAGTATCACCCAAACAGCCAAAAAGCTTAAATTTGAACACAGTTGAATCTAGGGTGGACAGGAAACCTTAGATACAATCATTAAACTAAATAAAGAGGCATTAAACAGATATAATTACTGAAACCTGCTTCTTCAATCTTCCAAAAAAAAAAACCAGGATATGAAAAGTCCCACAATCTGACAATAGCCGCTTATATTCAAATGATCACAATTTGATACAGACTCATGTTACTCCTTCACCAGTAATATTATTATGAGTACAGACAATCATGGTAAGGTTCTCCAATGAATAGCTTTATCCTTGTATCAAGCAATTTGCTTGGATCATGAATTTTTTAACAGTTCAAGAGGAATGACTAATTTCCTTTGGAAGGACATGACATAACCATTTCAGATTTAGATCTGGATGATAAAAAATTTCAAGAAACAATGTCATAGGCTCATCAACAGCCCATGAAAATACTGTCCATGGTCTGTAGACACGTTTTGTAAGGTGTCAATAAGCATAATATGCCTATAAAGACATCCTGATCAAACCAACAAGTTTATAAAGGAATTTCTAAAAGCAAATTGCATTGCCTTGAATTTAACCTTACGCACCATCGGTAGTATTAAAATATCAATCTATGAAGTATAAACAAACGGTTGGCAACCAGCAGAATAGGTTTAATTTTAAAATAATCAAGGAGGTTCCACTGGAGAATTTAGCCGACCGGAGGTCCCAGTAGATATCGACGCGCTTGCTGTCGAGCTCGAAGGACTTGAAGCCCTTCTTGCTCTAGAATGGCCATGGCTTCAGGTCCACCTTGCATGTGAAGGGGCTGTCGCTATTGGATCGATCTCTCGATGGAGACCGAGAGCGAGTGGTTGATGAGGGTCTTGCTCCAAACGACGGTCACATTAATTTCGGTGCATTCATTCTTTTCGCTGGACGAATTGAAGGCTGAATTCAGATGACTAAAGCCATGAGAATCAGGAATAGGTTGGTCCATCCCGCTAAGCACTCAATTCTTCTACCATGGAATCACATATGACTAACAAATCATGAATTAATTAGTATATTATGTTTGTTTTAAACTCTACAAAAGCACTGGTGCCCTCCCGCGACAACAAAATTGCAGGCACTTCCACTGCTTCAAGCCATAGAAGTCCATGCTTGCAGGGGGCAAAACAATTCTAGTTCCCTTCTCTACAAAGTTGCTGGCACTCCATGGTTCATTGCCACAGGAGCCCAGTTTTACAAGGGAAATATAGAGAAAAAAGAAGTGAAAAAAAGATGAACTAATAACAGCCTGATAAGCCAACTGATAAAATCATGTATTAGTGAAGAATGAACCATCACTACTGTCACGCCCCAGACCCAAAAATTTTAAGCTAGGGTGATAACCCGCCGTATGCCAGGCATGCAAGGCGTCCCAAAATTTACACATCGATCATTATAAGGCAATAAGTATAATAAGTCAATCCAAATCCATACGTTATTACAAACCACTAATATAAGTTTTGGGCTACAAGCCCTACACACAAATATTACTGGGGTTACATGATGCAGGGCGATATTCAAAACGCCTACAACTCAAGAACGATCTAATCTGCGAGAAAAGAATTCGTCCAGGTTTGGTTCGAATCTTGACAAGAAAAGGGGAAAATTTCGAATTTTGATCACTCACAATCCGAAATTTAAAGGAAGAGCAATTGAATTTTCAATTCAATTGTTTTGAATCAGAAAAAAAAGAAAACATTCATCTTTATTCAAGAGGAAAAAAAAAAGGAAATCTAAAACAGCGTCTTTCTTCTCTGCCTCTGACGGCCGCCCAAAACCAACTTAAATAAGAGAGAAAACCCTAACATCATAAGTTCAGAAAAATTACAACTATGCCATTAAAAACGAAAACAGGCCCAAAACTCCTATCAGACGAGCCCGGATGGCCAAAATCCACAGCAGCTCATGGCCAAAGGCAATGACTTTGAATCAGCAGTCCGTTTCCATGTGACCAGCCAAGTTTGGGCCCAGTCCGACACATAAAATTTCAAGCCCGTTTGTTCTGCAACCTCTTGGACCTTCGTAGATTATCTGGTGTGGTCTTCCCTGACGTGGCCTGCTGACTCTGGGTTGCTGGTACAGGAACATCCAAGGACTGGTTCGACTGACCCGAACTCTGGTCTGAACTGATGTCCTCATCACTCTCCCCTTCCTCTGAAAAGCTTGACCTCAAGCTCGAATTCTCTCCTGCATAAGGGGTCAGATGCCGAATGTTGAACACATCCGAAATGAAGACATCATCTGGTAACTCAACCCGATAGGCATTGTCACCAAATTTCTCCAATACCTGGCATGGACCTATCTTCTTCGGCTTGAGCTTCGTTAAAGCTCCCTGTGGATACCGCTCCCTCGGTAAGTAAACCCATACCAAATCGCCCACTTCAAAGGACTGTTGCCGACGCTGCTGATCAGCTTTCGCCTTGTATTTGGCGTAAGTCTGCTCCAATTTGGCTCTAACAGTCGCATGTATCTCCTGCAAGTCAGACACTCTATCTTCAACCTTCTGACTCATCTTCTCTGGCGACTCAACTGGCAGAACATCCAAAGGACCTCTTGGCAAGAACCCAAACAGTATCTGAAACGGAGCAAACCCTGTAGAACGGTTCACTGAAGAGTTGAACTCAAACTCAATCTTCGGCAAACACAAATCCCAGCTCCTGAATTCATGCACATTTGCCCGCAACAGATTACCCAAGCTACGGTTGACAACTTCAGTCTGTCCATCCGTCTGAGGATGATAAGGACTGCTGAATTTCAACTTTGTGCCCAACTTCTTCCACAGCTCTCGCCAGAAGTGTCCCATAAACTTGCTGTCCCTGTCTGACACTATGGATGCCGGTATACCAAAATGTCGAACCACTGAAGCAAAATATAAGTCAGCAACCTTTGACGCATCAAAAGTGGTTTTGCATGGCAAGAAACACGCCACCTTACTGAACCGATCCACAATCACCATAATCGAATCCAGTCCCCTTGCTGTCCGTGGCAATCCTACAACAAAGTCCATAGAAACATCTCGCCATGGTGCCTCTGGGATAGGTAAAGGCGTGTACATACCTTGGTTCGTGTCTGTCCCCTTCGACTCTTGACACAACCTGCACCTCTTCACAAAAGCCTTGACATCTCGGTCAAGACCAGGCCAATAAAACCGCTGCCGAATCAACCAGGCTGTTTTATCCCTTCCGAAGTGACCCTGGTTATGCAGTTCCTGGATGATCAACACACGAAGAGACGTATCCGGAACACATAAGCAGTTACCTCGAAACAAATATCCATCATGGAGAACGAAATCAGTTCGCTCCCCCGCCTCAATTTGGCCAAAATCTCCTTGAAGTGCTCATCCACACGAATGTCCTCCCTTACACTCTCAAAGCCGAGAGTGTACACATGCATAGCGCCAATCAACAAGCTCCGCCTACTCAAAGCATCAGCCACTCTATTCAACGTACCAGACTTGTGCTTGATGCTGAAAGTGTATTCCTGCAAGGCACTCACCCACTTCGCATGCCTTGAACTCAGTTTATGCTGACCCTGTAAGAACTTCAGCGCCTGATGGTCTGAATACAGTACAAACTCCCGCTGAATCAAGTAGTGGCGCCAATGCTGCAAGGATCTCACAATGGCGTACAATTCCAGATCATAAACCGAATAAGCCAGTTTAGCTCCTCCCAGCTTCTCACTGAAGTATGCGACTGGTCTTCCTTCCTGGTTAAGCACTGCCCCAATTCCAGTCTTCGAAGCATCACAATCCACCTCAAAAACTCTATCAAAATCAGGAAGACCCAATAAAGGAGCTTCGGTCAATCTGACTTTCAGCCCATCAAATGCCTCCTGTGCGGCATCATTCCACCCGAATCTGGCTCCCTTCAACAATTCCGTTAAAGGTGCAGCCAGCTCACTGTACCCCTTGACAAACCTGCGATAAAACCCTGCAAGACCCAAAAAGGATCTCAATTCTGTCAAGGTTGATGGTACTGGCCATTCCACAATTGCATGCACCTTATTCCTATCTGGGAGAATCCCCTCTCCAGTCACAACGTACCCCAGAAAAATCAGTCTCCCAACCATCCAAATGCACTTCTCTGGGTTAGCAACTAACTGGTTCTCACGTAACACTGACAAAACCTGTGCCACATGGCCCACATGCTCTTCGGCTGTCCTGCTGTATATCAAAATATCATCAAAGTAGACAACCACAAATGAGCTAAGAAATGGACGTAAAACCTGGTTCATTACGCGCATGAACGTGCTCGGCGCGTTGGACAACCCGAATGGCATTACCAACCATTCATACAGCCCTTCCTTAGTCTTGAAGGCTGTCTTCCATTCGTCTCCAGGCTTCATCCTTATCTGATGGTACCCACTCTTCAAATCAATCTTCGTGAAGACCTTAGCACCACTCAACTGATCAAGCATGTCGTCCAACCTCGGTATCGGGAACCTGTACTTCACAGTAATTTTGTTAACCGCGCGGCTGTCGACACACATGCGCCACGTACCATCCTTCTTCGGTACCAAAAGGGCTGGCACCGCGCACGGGCTAATGCTCTCCCGTACGAACCCCTTGTCCAAAAGTTCTTGGACCTGCCTCCTCAATTCCTCATGCTGCTGCGGTGTCATCCGATAATGAGCCTTATTCGGCAACACTGAGCCCGGAATAAGGTCAATGCCGTGCTGAATATCTCGGAGAGGTGGTAATCCGGCCGGTAGCTCCTTTGATACAACATCTCGGAATTCCTCCAAGATAGACACCAACTCCTCAGGAATCATATTTGGCCTTTGCTCCTCTTCCATGCCGAAGTCTCCTGACTTGCTCACCAAAGCAAAACAAACATCCTCTCCATCCAAACTCGCATCGAATTCTATGCTTGGTAAACAAATTAATGTATTCTGTCCACTCACTTCCTGAAGCGGCTTCAAAATAACTTTCCTCCCATCTGGACGCAGCATATAACTGTGGGTGTACCCGTTGTATACTGCCCTGTTATCAAACTGCCACGGACGCCCCAGTATGATGTGAGTAGCATCCATTGGAACAACATCCGCCTCAATAGTTGTCTCGAAATGAGGACCAAAACACAGTGACAACTTACACCTTCGGCTGACCTGAATGTCTGCATTTCGGTTCACCCAACCGAGCTTATATGGATGTGGGTGAGGGTCTGTCTGCAACCCCAGCTTCTTCACAGCCTCCTCTGCTATCACATTCTCCCAACTGCCAGAGTCTATGATAACACGACATGTTTTGCCAGCCACAAAACATTTCGTTGTGAAGATGTCGTGCCGACGCCAATCCTCATCTGATCTCGGCGCCAGACACATTCTTCGTATCACCAAGCTCTCCCCTTGAATATGGTCCGGATCAATAACACACAGCTCATCATTAAATTCCTCATCCTCAGGGAACTCTCCTCCATTTTCGTCCTCCATATAATCCTCCATATACAACTGAGCTCGCGCCTTGGGGCATTCATTGGCATAGTGCCCCAAATTCTGGCACCGATGGCACCGAATGTTAGCCCTGTTGCTGCCCACTCTCGCCTGAGAACCTGAGGTTCCACTCGACCCTGTTGGTCTTGGAGGTACTGATGCCTGTGGCCTCGCTACTGGAGGCATAAATTTGCCCCCTGAATTCTGCCCTGAACTCTGGCCCATAGTAAAACCCCCTCTGCTCTGAAACCCCCTGTTTCTCATCAAGCTCTTTTCCACTGCCTGAGCCCTCATATGCGCATCTCCTACGCTATCAATTCGATGCACAGCCAGTGCATCTTGGATTGGCAGCCGCAAGCCATGAAGATACATGGCTATCAATCTCGGTTCAGCCTCAATCAACCGATTTCGTGCAACCAATCGATAAAATTCAGTTGTGTACTCCTCGACGCTCCGACTACCTTGCGTCAAACCATGCAACTTTGAATACAAAATCTGCTCATGGTTCAGAGGCAAAAACTCCCTGTTCATCTCCTGCTTTAGCGCTGCCCATGACGCTAATGGAGGTCTCCCATCCATATATCTACGATAGTGCTGCACATGCCACCAAGCAGCAGCCCTATCTCTGAATCGAATTGTGACAAGCGGTACCTGCTTGTCTAAGGGCACCTCCTTCAGACGAAAAACATCATCGACCTGAAGGGTCCAATCTACATACTCGTCTGGGTTAATTCCTCCTTTAAACTCTGGAATTTCGACCCTGAAGCCTGCTTCCCACCGATTCTGATTTTCGAAATAGGAGGTTGATCGACATACCTTGGAAGTCCAACATCAGGCCTCTGTTGCCCTCTTCGAATTGGTGGTGCCTCCAGATTTTTGAAACCCCTCTCCCTACCTTCATCAATTTCATCACGCTCCTCCACACGAAGGGGTTGGGCACGATTCTGCACCTCCAGCCGCACCATCATCGCCTGCATGGTTTGCATCATCTGTTGCATCACCTGGTGCTGGTCTCGCATGGCGTCTTGCATAGCATCTCTCACGGCGTCTCTCAAGGATTGATCATTGTTCTTCTGCTCCATTGGATCAAATTTCGGTTAGGGTTGATTTTTGGGTTTGGAAGGAATGGATCAAGATGGTAATGGAAGGAATGGATCAAGGCGGTAATGGAAGGAATGGATCAAGGCTCTGATACCAAGTTGATGCAGGGCGATATTTAAAACGCCTGCAACTCAAGAATGATCTAATCTGCGAGAAAAGAATTCGTCCAGGTTTGGTTCGAATCTTGACAAGAAAAGGGGAAAATTTTGAATTTTGATCACTCTCAATCTGAAATTTAAAGGAAGAGCAATTGAATTTTCAATTCAATTGTTTTGAATCAGAAAAAAAAGAAAACATTCATCTTTATTCAAGAGGAAAAAAAAAAGGAAATCTAAAACAGCGTCTTTCTTCTCTGCCTCTGACAGCCGCCCAAAACCAACTTAAATAAGAGAGAAAACCCTAACATCATAAGTTCAAAAAATTACAACTATGCCATTAAAAACGAAAATAGGCCCAAAACTCCTATCAGACGAGCCCGGATGGCCAAAATCCACAGCAGCTCATGGCCAACAGTAATGACTTTGAATCAGCAGTCCGTTTCCATGTGACCAGCCAAGTTTGGGCCCAGTCCGACACATAAAATTTCAAGCCCGTTTGTTCTGCAACCTCTTGAACCTTCGTAGATTATCTGGTGTGGTCTTCCCTGACGTGGCCTGCTGACTCTGGGTTGCTGGTACAGGAACATTCAAGGACTGGTTCAACTGACCCGAACTCTGGTCTGAACTGATGTCCTCATCATTACATCAACACTATGGAACTATTTTATTTAACTGAAGCTCCATCTACCCCATAATTTCATCTTCAATCTCGAGGCTCTGAAAAACATTGTGAGATTTACATGAGCTCACACTCAATAAGTAAGCCTATAATAATGACATAAAATAGTCATATATCATCTTATCTCTCAAGATATTATCAAGTCATAATTTTCATAGAAACTTCCAATTTAAATAACATGCTATCATAATCATGCATATCATTAAGTCAAAATAATCATGGAAGCTTATAAAACAAATACCAGAATATGCATTGTAAACAAATCCACTGTTTATATTTAATTATTGTTATATTATATCATATGTGTCCCATGGTCCTGCAATGGCTCCATAAATCTGCACACATCCTCTAGATGTGTGTGGCTTCCACATGCCATATCAATCAGCAACATCCTCTAGATGTGCGTGGCCTCCATATGCCATATCAAAGGAGAACCGCGGCGACACACATAAATATAATTCAAATCCACTGTTTATATTTAATCATTGTTATATTATATCTTACGTGTCCCACGGCCTTGCAATGCCTCCATCAATCTGCACACATCCTCTAGATGTGCGTGGCCTCCATATGTCATATCAAAGGAGAACCACGGCGACACATATAAATATAATTCAAATCAATTTACACATGCATGTCACATATTATGCGTCATCATAAGCATATTTTCTCTCATAACACATAAACAGTGGTTTGTACATTTTAACCATTGTATATAATCAATTCACTTTGCAAATAATATCAACTATTATAGCAAATATGCAATTAGATACACATGGTACAGCTTACCAATTCTCAAAATAATCAATAAAACTCTATTTCATAAATATGCATAAAACTATAAATACAACCATTTATAATTTATGAAATTATTATATTTGACTTACTTACCTCAATACGTAAATCCAAGGTGATAAATCAGCTACCACTGGGCACCTGGGTAATGGTAAGTCAAATCCAAGTCTCCCACGATAAATTTAACTAGCACTTTTATTGTGCTCTAGTCCATGGTGCTATTAGATCCTAATTTGGGTTAAGGCATCGATAATAGTTGACTGGCGCGGTAAAGCCAGACTTGTCAAATTTGCTTGCATAGTAGTTGATGTCCTCTTCTGAGATCCAAGAAGGCACTGGCAATGGAAAATTCTCAGGCAGATTCCAATCTTCCTTGGGCATAAGAAGAGGTCCTGGATCTCGAGATGTTAGAAATGTTCTGAAGATGGCTACAGTTCCTATCTGGGCAAATTGTGCCTCTATAGCTCCAACAAAATTGACAACCCAGACACAATGATGATCCATCTTCATGATACATTTTTGACAAACAGAACAGTGATGGCATCCTGGAGGTTTGCTATTTTGACAGCGACTGCAGTAGCCTATGGTTGGTCTTCTTTCGAACCCCTCTGAACCAGACCATGCAGATGCCCTGGTCTTAGGAGAAACATAATCAGACGATGTCACAGAACTTCTTCCCACTTCCAAGTTCTCTTTTTCAAGTGGTGGTCTCCAATTTAGAGGAACGGAACCAGGATCAACAAAAGCTACCCTAAAATAACTCCATATTAACAAAGCAAGCAGGAGATGGAAGGTGATGATGATGGAGAAGGCAAGGAGGGAGGTGAGGTCGCCATGGAAGAGGCGCGGGCCCCAGGCGATGACGACGACGGCGCAGTAGGAAAGGGCGATGATGGCAGCAACAAGGAGGATCATGAAGTAGCCGAGGACCTTGAGGCCAGAGCAGAGGCGGAAGGGGTTGGTGCGGCGGCAACAGTCCATGCCCATTGTGGTGACCTTGGAATTTCCCCTACTAGAGTCCACCAGCAGCCCTAGGCCGTATGCCGGCAGCCGCCCTCCGCCGCCTCGCGCCGAGAAGAGCCACTTCCAGGTTCCCGCTACCAGCTTCTTCGCTAATTGCGGGAAGGTCGATCGAGATCCGGATGGAGCAGCGGGTGAGGCGTAGCTGAGATCTCTGTACTTCCCTCCTCTCTCTCTCTCTCTCTCTCGTAGGCATTAGGAGGATGGCAAAGGATTTCCTAGAGGAGATGAGCGCCCGGTTGAAGGGGGAGTCACCCTCCATCTCCCTATAAACCTCACGCGATGCCTCGTACAGAGACTCCGGAAACCCATTTGTTATGCGGAATTGAAAACTTAACCGCCACGTGTAACCGCAGGAATCCCAAGCGTCACCCATCCCAGGAATCCTACGCTAAATCTCACGAACCAGGTAATTAAGATCCCGGGGGTTACATTCTCTCCTCTTTATAAAAATTTTGGCCTCGAAATTTGATATACATCCAATAGAATACAGAATCCAAATTTTCTATCTCATAATCAGCTAAATTTCATTCAAAAGTCACAGTCATCGATACATCATTGATCTGTAATAAGATACAAATATTTATGGATGTTTCTTTTTCATTTTCTCCTTAAACTCCTAAATAATCTCCCTCTCATAATAATTACTCCGCTGAACTTTGACATAAGGAATACTACACCATCTCAGAACTTAATCCTTGCGGTCCACAATGTGCACAAGATGATCTTCATAGGTCAATTCTTTCTTAAGCTAAATTGGTTCAAGTTCTAACACATAACGTGGGTTTGAAATACACCTCATCAGTCATAAAAATATGAAACACATTGAACACCCAAAGAGTAATGAAGACAGTGCTAAGCTATAAGCCACCTCCTTTATTTTGATCAAAATCTCAAATGGCCCAATGTATTGTGGCTCAAATCACCTCTAACACAAATCTCATCATATCATTGATTAGTAAAACTTCCAAATGATCTTCAACCTGAAATTTCAAATCTTTCTTTTTGACATCAGCATAACTTTTCTATTGACTCAGAGCTACATGAAGCTTCTTTAATATAAAGGGAAGCTACACCAGCTCAGTCCAAAATTGTCTCTCTCTCACCTCATCTCAATATAAAGGGAATCTACACCTTATATCATAGACAATTGAAATGAATCCATTTGAATGTTGGCTTGGTAATCATTAAAATAAGCAATTTTACTAAGGGTAAGAAGCTATACCAAGCACTTTCTAAATCCATCACACAGGCTCGCAGTATATCATCAAAATCTAATTGGTTCATGCAGATTGTCTATCTATTTGAGGGTGGAAGGCTGGACAAAAATTCAGCTTAATCCACAAAGCTTTATGAAGACATCATCGAATTAGGAGAGTGAGACAAATGGGTTCAGACTCAATTTACACAGTTTACCATTAAACCAAAAACAAATATTAACATTTAACCCACTAAAATTTCATCCTTGAAATTAAATGTCCACAAATTTTATACCATTATAAATACTCACTAGCAACTTTTATTTCATTCCTAGGTACCCAAATGACGTATCCAACATCAACAATTAATTTGATCTTTCTACCAAATAAAATTGAATTCCTTAAGAAGTATTTCTTTCCTGTTATCTTTTTTTTTTAATACCTTAACTTCTCACAACACAATCATCATAAATATCATAGAGTCCATCATATGTATTATGTCATCCATTCTTAAGGTTAATAACCTATATCAATTACTGTTAATTCCTCGATAAGATAGTTTCAAATTCTTTTGAATTAAGTATAAGATAGTTTCCTTTCAATGCTCTCTCAACTCATAAATAGTTAATGTGCCATTAATCATTATGATACTTATTTTAATCATCATAATATACTTGGTTTCACTCTTGAATACTTCAACCTAACATCAATGAACATTATGCAATTATTTAGGATATCTTTCATAATTATCATAATCAACTAATTTAATTTCTTTGAATAATATTGCCATCATTAATCACTAGTATAATTAATTTATCAATAATACCACTACAACCAATCAATTTCTCTTGAATATATCAGTATATTCTTAATAAATATTGTAATTTAAATGATTCAAATTCTCGAATCAATTATTTTATTACCAATGATTATCAAAATCACCTATAGATTATGCAATGACTCATGCCATAACATGACCAACTAATTTAAACCCTTCAAATATCTCAAAGTGACTTCACTAATCTAGCTCAGATAGATACAAGACTTATAAGGCCAATAAAGATTGAAAATGCACTTACCATCCGAAAGACATAATTGAAAATTATAGTAATCTCTCTATGACTTGAAAGTAATAATAGATGTACCCTTAACCATAATCCATAACTGATAATAATCAAAAATAAAATTATCTCCCTTCTATTTTCTTAACAATAATCATGCCACTTATGGATGATTAATAATTTATCCATCCTAGAGAAAGATATCTTCTTAGGAACTATGAAGAAAGGCACAATAAATTAATGAATAGATATCTTGATTTAGAAATCTATTAAAAAATAAAAATCCCCATGAAATTCTTTATCAGTAAAATTTATCTTATTCTTATTACTGCTAAATCTTTCATTGTCTAGCATCAAAATATTGATCATTTATAGCCAAAATCAGTTTTAAAGATTAATAGAGTTTACTGCTCTCAAAAACTTAAACAGTAATTGTCTCAGAATTTAAAATATATATTCTTCCTAAATGGTTCATCAAGATATAATATGCAGTCAACTATTTCATTAACATCAATATCAACCATCTCCACATCTAGCAAATTAACAATCAGTTTTGAACATGCAATATCCATAATAAAAGTTCTCTTAGTAAAATTCACTATATATACTTATCCATCCAGACTCAAATTCAGAAAGTACTCAATTGTGATTAATCAAAAACATGTAATTAACTATTTCATTCCCAAAATATCATTAATATTAATCATCCCTATAACTAGCAGATTAGCTCATAATCTTAAACTTACAATATCAACAATGTAAGTTCTACAAATAAAAATTCATTATATACATCCACATTCAAATTTAGATTTACTAACTCCAAATCCACATATCAACTCAATTGCAATATGGACATAATGATGTTATCTTAGTCATATTAGTCATCAATTGCAATTTTCAACTATTATATCATATTCCATATATTCATATGTCTTTTATTGCATATCCAATTAAAGTTTCATCTACCCATATTATTTAAAGATCTGGAACTGCTACGAGCCATTTCCAACAAGTTTGACGGAACTAAAACCTCTAGAAGCCCATAGGCCTCCCAACTGGTCAAGGCTACCAGCCAGGGAGCCCACATTATATCATTAGCTTCTGATGCGATGGTTCATTCTTAATTCCTATCAAATTCATATTTCAATTAATATCTTGATAAACTTTAAATTTCAAGCTTCCAAAGCATAGTTCCTGAAATTCCTTTAAAGTCATAATTGTCTCAATATCATCCTAGTATTTTGCCTAGAGTGTCATCATGCATGTGTCCCTAAGGTCATAACCTAGGCTCTGATACCATAAAAGCTGTCATGCCCCAGACCCAAAAATTTTGAGCTAGGGTGATAACCCGCCGCATGCTGGGCATGCAAGGCGTCCCAAAATTTACACATCGATCATTATAAGGCAATAAGTATAATAAGTCAATCCAAATCCATACGTTATTACAAACCACTAATATAAGTTTTGGGCTACAAGCCCTACACACAAATATTACTGGGGTTACATCAACACTATGGAACTATTTTATTTAACTGAAGCTCCATCTACTCCATAATTTCATCTTCAATCTCGAGGCTCTGAAAAACATTATGAGATTTACATGAGCTCACAATCAATAAGTAAGCCTATAATAATGACATAAAATAGTCATATCATCTTATCTCTCAAGATATTATCAAGTCATAATTTTCATAGAAACTTCCAATTTAAATAACATGCTATCATAATCATGCATATCATTAAGTCAAAATAATCATGGAAGCTTATAAAACAAATATCAGAATATGCATTGTAAACAAATCCACTGTTTATATTTAATCATTGTTATATTATATCATATGTGTCCCATGGTCCTGCAATGCCTCCATAAATCTATACACATCCTCTAGTTGTGCGTGGCCTCCACATGCCATATCAATCAGCAACATCCTCTAAATGTGCATGGCCTCCACATTCCATATCAAAGGAGAACCGCGGCGACACACATAAATATAATTCAAATCCTTCTGAGTAGGGAATAAAGAGTTTCTTTAAGATTCATAAATTTATTATCAAACTCAGTCTTCAGTTCATCCTTCTGAGTAGCAAGTAAGTCTTTGAGTTACTCTAATTAAAGGTCTAAAAATCCAACTGATGAAGTAGATGGCTGAACAAAAGTTTGAGCAGGTGCAAGGGCCGGAACAGGACTCCTTGGCTACGGAGAGGAAACCCTCATAGATGGACTAGCCTCACAAGGTCCAGAAAGTCTAGGCTCAGGGGCTCTCTCATCCAAGTTACCTTTCCTTTCCCATTGCCCGTTCACCTTTACAAATCCCATCCTATGCAAAGTGGCCAGACTGTAGTAATCGGTGTGCCTAAGATTCTTGGATGGTTCATTCTCTAGAATCACTACTCCTTGGCTCCTGAATACCGTAGTCAGAATCATGCCGTAAGGTAAGGACGACCTTCTTTTTTCCTCCGGCCTTGGCCATATAGAATATCATCATAGCAGCTAAATTAATAGGTTGACCGATCAATATACTGTCCATCACAACAATGTCCCGCTCAGAGATATACTCAAAACGACCGGTTTTGGGGAACAAAATCCTACTGCAAATGTTATGAAGTAATCTTAATTCCAAGGGCAACTGGTTAGCCCTAATCTTTTCAAATTCTGTAACCTCTCTCCCTAACATCCTCGATAGAGCTGCTGATCTCTCACTGTGCATATCGGCTGCTAATCCGGTAATGGGGATGCTTAGGAGGTTGCCTAATTTTTGAGAAGTAAGATGAACCCGTTTACCTCTGACAGAGCTCACTAAATCGCCATCACCTCTCGATAAATTGAAATAAAATTCTTTTACTAGTGCTGGGTATGTAGGAACATCAAGAGAACAAACTTATCCCAGCCTAATTCTTTGAGTTATTTTCCAATCGAGAAACCTTCGGAATCAAAGAGCTCGAAGTCAACTTTTCTACCCATAGTTATTACCCTCCCTGCTAGGGTATCTACCTGAGGGGAAGAAGAGTTGGGATTGTCCGAAGCGGTGGAGGAATCCTCGCTTGGAGACGGCTCGCGGACGGGTCGCCTCACTGAGCGTTTTTTGGTCACCACAGGCGCTCCAATCACCGAACCTCTTCTCTTAGGTGCCATTGGATCCTTAGGAAAGCTTGGGTAGAGAGGAATTAGAGATGGGGAGGCTTTGAGAGAGTTTTGGAAGAGTTTGGTAGAGGATTTGAGAAGATACAAAATGACGAGGTGTCGACTCTGCCCTAATAAATTGATTTAGGACGCCCAGGTGTCGACTCCCGCAAAGTCGGGTGTCGACTCCAAATCGCTAACATATTCAGCGCTCGAACTGGAGTCGGCTCCACTTATACGGGTGTCAGCTCCAAGGTTAGGGACCGAGAGCGACACAGACAAGGTGTTGACTCCTCATTCTGAGGTGTCGACTCCACTGACAGTTTCAGAAAAAATAATTGAGATTCAAACATCTGAAACTTGTCAAAATAAATTTGATAAAATCTTGATAAAATTTTGAAGTATGAAGAATCAAGTTACTCAGATGACTAGATAATTTGTCCTTAAAATTTTGAAAGGAATATCAAGAAATTAGTAGAAATCTAGATAGTCATTCCTTGGTGTTTCAAAATCAATCCAAAGGGTCACATATCCTTAATTCACCTCTAAGATAACAAAATCTCTCTTCACTCAAGGGTTTTATAAATATATCAGCTAATTATTCTTCAGTATTAACATATTCAAGACAAATTTCATTATTAGCTACATGTTCTCTTATAAAGTGATATCTAATTTCAATGTATTTTGTTCTTGAATGTTGAATTGGATTTTTAGTCAAATTTATTGCACTTGTGTTATCACATCTAATTGGAGTTTTATCAAGTGTTATGCCATAATCTTCAAGTTGTCTCTTAATCCAAAGGATTTGAGCACAGCAACTTTCAGCTGCAACATATTCTGCTTCAGCAGTAGATAATGCAACCGAATTTTGCTTTTTGCTAAACCAAGAGATTAAGTTACTTCCTAAGAATTGACATGCTCCACTTGTGCTTTTTCTATCTAATTTACATCCAGCATAGTCAGAGTCAGAATATGCAATCAAGTTCAATGTTGAGTCTCTAGAATACCATAAACCTACATTTTTAGTTCCACTTAAATATCTTAAAATTCTTTTTACAACAATTAAGTGAGATTCCTTAGGTTTAGATTGAAATCTAGCGCATAGACATACAGCAAACATGATATCTGGTCTACTGGCTGTTAAGTAAAGAAGAGATCCAATCATACCTCTGTAATATTTTTGATCTACTTTCTTACCATCTTCATCTTTGTCCAGTTTGCATGAAGGACTCATAGGAGTTCCAAGTGGTTTGATTGACTCCATTCCAAACTTCTTGAGAAGTTCTTTTGTGTATTTGGCTTGATTGACGAAGATTCCTTCTTTGCTTTGCTTGATTTGAAGTCCTAGGAAGAAGTTGAGTTCTCCCATCATGCTCATTTCAAACTCACCCTGCATTAACTTAGCAAATTCTTGACATAACAAATTGTTAGTAGCACCGAATATAATATCATCAACATATATTTGTACTACTAATAAATCCTTATCTTTTCTTTTCAAAAATAGTGTTTTATCAATATTTTCTCTTGTAAAATCATTTTCAATCAGAAATTTACTTAATCTTTCATACCAAGCTCTAGGTGCTTGTTTTAAACCATATAGTGCTTTGTGCAATTTAAAAACATGATTTGGAAATTCATGATCTTCAAAACCAGGAGGTTGTTCAACAAAAACTTCCTCATTTATAAATCCATTTAAAATGCACTTTTAACATCCATTTGAAATAAATTGATATGCAAATGACATGCAAATGCAAGTAGTAATCTAATTGCTTCTAGTCTAGCTACAGGTGCAAAAGTTTCATCAAAATCAATTCCTTCTTCTTGATTATATCCTTTTGCAACTAATCTAGCTTTGTTTCTAATTACTATGCCATTTTCGTCTAATTTATTTCTAAATACCCATTTTGATCCTATAACAGAATGATCTTTAGGTCTATCTACAAGAGTCCAAACATTATTTCTAGTAAATTGATTTAATTCTTCTTGCATAGCTAACATCCAATTATTATCTTTTTCTGCTTCTTCAATAGTTTTAGGTTCAATTTGAGATACAAATGCAAGATGATTATTGATGTTTCTCATTGATGATCTAGTTCTTACTCCTTGAGATGGATCACCTATAATTAATTCTTTTGGATGATCATAGGCATAACTCCAATCTCTAGGAAGATCCATATCATTATGATTTGCATCAACAACATCAACACTAGGAGAATCATTATCTTTGGCTTCTTGTTCATGATCCGAAGATACATCTATATTCAATTTTTCAATGTCTCTTTCTAAAATATTTGTATCTTCTCATCATCAATCTTTCTGGAACTCGATGCTAAAGATTCATCAAAAATTATATGAATAGATTCTTCTACAATCAAGTTTCTTTTGTTAAATACTCTATAGACTTTACTAGATGTTGAATATCCTAAGAAAATGCCTTCGTCAGATTTTGCATCAAATTTTCCTAGATTATCTTTACCATTATTATGAATGAAACATTTACAACCAAATGCATGAAAGTAACTTATGTTTGGTTTTCTATTATTCCATAGTTCATAAGGAGTTTTCTTAATGATTGGCCTAATTAAAGCTCTATTAAGAATGTAACATGCCATGTTTATAGCTTCTGCCCAAAAGTATTTTGGTAAGTTGCTTTCACATAGCATGGTATGGGCCATGTCTTCTAAAGTTCTATTTTCTTTCAACTAATCCATTTTGTTATGGTGTTCTGGGTGCTAAAAAATTATGATGAATGCCATTTTCTATGCAAAAATTTTTAAATAAATGATTTTCAAATTCAGTGCCATGATCACTTCTTAGAGACACTATGGTGTTGTTTTTCTCATTTGTGACCTTCTTGAAGAATTTCAAAAATAATGGAAAGGTCTCATCCTTATGAGCTAAAAACAGTACCCAAGTGTATCTAGAATAATCATCTACAATCACAAGACCATATTTCTTTCCTCCTAGACTTGTGGTTCTAGTAGGTCCAAAAAGATCCATGTGAAGTAGTTCAAGTGGCCTAGAAGTGAAAACAATATTTTTGATTTTAAAAGAATTTTAGTTTGTTTTCCAAATTGACATGCATCGCAAATTTTGTTATTTTCAAAGTCTAGTTGTGGAAGTCCTTTTACTAAATCCATTCTTATTAATTTTGAAATTAGGTGTGTGCTTGCATGACCTAATCTACGATGCCATAACCAACCAATCTCATTCATATTAGCATTATTAGCAACTAAGCAATGATTACTAGTAGACAAATTGTCTAAATCAATCAAGTATACATTGCCATTTCTATTTCCAACAAAAACAATGCTATTATCAATGGGATTAGAGATGGTGCAGACATGCTTCAAATGATACTTTAAACCTTTATCATATAATTGGCTAATACTTATAAGATTATATTTTAAACCATTGAATATAAAACATTTTTAATATATGTGGAGGGAGTTATTTGAATATTACCAAACCCCATGAATTGGCCTTTGCCATTATCACCAAACGTAACAACTCCTTCTCTTTTGCTTTCAAGGGTGATGAATTGATCCTTGTCACCCGTCATGTGTCTTGAGCAGCCACTATCAAGATACCACTTTCGCTTTGATCTTTTGGCCGCAAGACACTCCTGCAAAAATAATTAAGTCTTATATTTAGGTACCCAAGCCTTCTTGGGTCCTTCATGGTTAGTAGCATAAAATATCGTTCCTTTGGGAACCCAAATTTTCTTGCTTTACTACTTAATTTTTTGTTACTGTTTCTTGCATCACATTCATAAGATTTATGGCCTTTCTTGTTACAATAATGACATGTAAATTATCTCTATTTTGCTCTTTTCTAAAAAAATTTTTGACAAATTTTTGTTTTATGTTAGGTCTATATCCTAATCCAGCCTTATCAAATATAGCTCTTTGATTACTCAATAATAAATTAAGTTTTCAGAACTATAAGTAAATTTATCAATAATATTCTATATTTATCAACTTCCTTCTTTGATTTATCATTTTCGTTGGAAATTGATTCTTTTTCATTGTCAAATTTTTTTTTTCAGATTTTAGCATCTTAGTCTAATTAGTAAGATTATCTTTTTCTTTAATTAGAATTGAATTATCATTTTTCAAAGATTTATATTTCTTTTTCAAAACTTTAAAATCATCTACTAGTTCATTAAAGGCTTCAAATAATTCATCAAATGCAAACTCATCACTAGGTTTTCGGAACTTACCTCGTTGTCGTCGTTTGCCATAAAGCAATATTTGCAACTTCTTTTTATTCTTCCTCTGAAGAGAATTCATCGCTGTCACTCCAGGTTGCTATATATGCTTTCTTCTTCTTCTTGTAAGTCTTCTTCAATTGAGGACAATCGTATCTGAAGTGCCCCGTTTTTTACACTCATAGCATATCAAGGGGTCTTTCTCTTTGTCCTTTTCCTTTTCTTTTTCTTTTTCTCCTTCTATTTTAGTTCCTGATTTCTTCTTGTGGAAGGGTCTCTTTCTTCTCATGAATTTTTTGAACTTCCTAGCTAGAAGAGTTGTCTCATCATCATCATCATTATCACTGCAGCTCTCCTCACTTTCTACAGCCTTAAGAGCTATAGTCTTTTTCTTCTTAACATCTTCCTCTATGTGCTGCTTCATGGTTAGCTCATGGGTCATTAGAGATCCAAGTTGCTCCTCCAAGGGTAAAGTGTTAAGGTCCTTGGCTTCTTGGATTGCTTACACTTTTGCTTCCCAAGTCCTTGGTAGTGACCTAAGAATTTTGCGAACAAGTTCAGAGTTAGTATAGGTCTTGCCTAGACTTTTCAAACCATTTACAATATCGGTGAATCTAGTATACATGCATGCTATAGTTTCAGTTTGCTCCATGCTAAATAGTTCATATTTATGGACAAGAATATTTATCTTAGATTCTTTAACTTGGTTTGTACCCTCATGGGTAACTTCTAATCTATCCCATATCTCTTTTGCAGAATTACTTGTAATATACGATTAAATTTGTTTGCATCTAAGGAACAATATAAGACATTCATGGCCTTAGCATTGAGCTGAGCCATTTTCCTATCATTATCATTCCAATCCCTTTCGGGCTTAGGAACAATAGAGCCATCAATAATGTGTGGGTGTGCTAGGTCCATTAATTATAACACTCCACAATTCATAATCAGAAGCTTGAATGAATATCCTCATTCTAGCTTTCCAATATGAATAGTTGGAACCATTAAACAAGGGAGGTCTATTTGTAGAATGACCTTCGGCAAATGAAGATCCAACTTGAGCTGCCATTTGGAATCTTTTGCTCTTGATCATGTGATCAAATAAACAATGAGCACTAGCTCTGATACCAATTGTTGGCCCAGATGGCAACCCATGAGGGGGGGGGGGGGTGAATTGGGTTCTTAAAAAAAATTTAACCCTTTCAAAATATTGGCTTTGAGATAGATTAAATTAAATGCAATGTGAATATGAAGCACAAACAAGGAAATAGAGATAGAGATAATCGAAGCACGGCAAACACAAAGATTTTATAGTAGTTCGGCGTATCCAACACCTACGTCCACTCCCAAGATTCACTTGGGTCCACACTATAATCCTCTTGATTACAGTCGAGTTGTTTTCCAAGATCACAACTCAGAACTTGTTAGGGATCACAACGAACCCAGCCAGTTTTCCGGGCTCACCAGCATAAAACCCTAAACTCAAGCTAATCTAGCTTGACCCGAGGTATACAACCTCCACTAGTTCAATCCCCTTGATAGAACTAGCACAAACAAGAAAGAATAGTATTTTTTAATAATACAAAGCTCCTCAAATGAGCAAATATTCAAAAATAAATGAATAGGGTTAGAAAAGCCTGTTTGAAGTAGATTGAATTTGAGCTTTTCTTCTTTTCCTCTTCTCTTTGGAGATGTTGAATCAGGCCTCAGCTTTGATTCGTTGCAAATGTTGCAGATGAGAAGTTGGAAAATCTTCAAAAATAGAGCTTCTTCTTCCTTTTTGAGAATCCTCCGATTTTTCAAGTTTGAATGCCTTGGATTTCTCTTTGAGCTTTTTGGAGTGGAAGGATTTGAGTTTGAATACTTTCTCTTGGATTTCAGGCTCAAGACTTCTCGAATTTTTGATTTGAATATTCTCTCTATTTTTCGTTATTTTTCTCTTTTTCAAAATGGGCATTCTCCCCCTTTTATAGAATTTGTTTAATCTGTTTTTGGGAAGAAACTAGCCGTTGGAGTGTACCTGGAAACAAAATATATCCATTAGAAGTTAGGTAAAAAGGAAATATTACCGTTAGAGCTGATCTGACATTTTAAAATTTTATCCCAGACAGGTTGGAGTCGGCTCCAACTTTTCAGGTGTCGGCTCCAAGTCATTTATCCAAAAATAGAAAGTTCTGAGTTCATCGAGGAGTCGGCTCCGAAAAAGTTAGGTGTCGGCTCACCATCGTCAGGTGTCGGCTCCAAAAATCTGTGTGTGTCGGCTCCAAGATGCTAAAAAAATAAGCGTTCTGTCCCCTCATCGGAGTCAGCTCTAGACACTGTAAGTGTCGACTCCGAAACTCTAGGTGTCGGCTCCGAAACTCTAGGTGTCGGCTCTAGACCATATCAAAAATCAAAAAAATATTTGACTGGCCATGGGGTCGGCTCTAGGATTTATAGGTGTCGACTCCAGGTCCTGAAACTTTGAAACTTATGATTTGTAATTGATTCAAAACACGTTTCTTAATACATTTATATCGATCAAATATTTTTAACTCTTGAAACACTTGTCAAATTTATTAGTAATCAAGTAAATATACTCAATTCCTTTATTAATCATCAAAATCAATAATTGGGTCAACAATCTTCCCCTTTTTGATGATTATAAAAACATTGAGTATATGCATAGTATTCTCAACTTAAAATTTTCAAGGAAGTGATCTTCACAAGTAGGCTCCCCCTGAATAAGGTAGCTCCCCCTATGAAGTTCAAATTATCAATTGTTCTTCCTTTGCTATACATATTTGATACTTAAGATTCATTTATATCAATTTTCACTTTTATATCAATGTTCACTTAAGCTTATTTATGTATTTTCAAACTAATTTGATACTAATCAATCAAATACTAATCAATACATATATGACATAGCTTTCATTCAAATGCATATACAACATAAACTTTCTCCCCCTTTTTTGTAATCAACAAAAAGGTTAGAAAGAGATAAGTCAAATAATAAGATTGATAGATCAAAGGATAATTTCATTTCATCAAAGGTCAAGTATTACAAAAAGAAACTGTGCTTTCATTACATCAAAATTTAAACTTTCATTACAAACATCAAACAACATAAAAGAAAAAAACTTTAACTTCATTACATAAAAATTACAGATTGTTTCTAATGATTTCTGTCAAATGATCCAAAATCTTTCCCATTTCATCACTTTGAGTGGCTACAAATTCTTTCAACCTTCTATCAACAAAAGAGCAAGCAGTCATGATTTTATCTTGAAGCTCTGCATTGCACTTTGAAGTCAAAGGAACCTAATAACTCTCAACTCTCGGGTCGCCCTCCAGGGCTCAGAAGGCTCCTAACAGCCATGATTTTACCTCAGCAGTCTCTAAAGTGCTAGGCGTTCGCCTCTGGGTTTGGCCCCGGCCTCAAATTGCTGCCCCGGTGCCGGCCTCGAGTTCGCACACTGGTCTCTTGCCCTCTTTAACGGCTTCACGGTCCATGGATCAAAGGTTGAAGGTGAAAAATGGGAACTAACCTAGGAGTTATTAAGAAGACGAAGGCTGAAGGTCTCGGGTTGCAAGGGAGCTTGAGAAGGAAGGAGGCAGGAGGGCAATGGCAGTGTAAAGCTCTCCTCGAGCCCAAGGGGCGCCTTTTATACCCTAATTTCAAACTGCTCCGCCCCAGAATTGGCCACGTGGCCTTCACCTATTGCGCCACATCCCGAAGCGCTGGCCATTTTGCCCACGCTCGAGGTGCCCCGCCTCGATTCCACCAAGGAGCGGGGTCTCCGGTCAATAGTAATGCTTGAAGAACGGAGCAACAATGATGACTCCTACCTTTTTCCATCCATCGAGAAGCACCCCCTCAAATCGTTCGGGGCCGACGTCAGCGCCCACCTACCGCATGATTACGGAAGATCTTCGAGGCAGCATCGCTTTGGGAAGGCGCGCTGATCTACCCGCCATTTAAGGCACCCATAATCGGTTGTCATAGTCTTTGAATTTTCGCGCCCCTTTCGCCCAAAGGACAGCTGGCGCGTGGCCCTTCGTGCTCAGAAGCGGGGGGGCATTTGATGTGGCCAATGATGTAGCTAATAGAGCCACAGGAGTAATCATGGTAAAATCAACCACGTGGCACAAGCGCGCCCCGTCTGCCCCAGCTTCTCCAAGGCGTGCCGTGGCGGCCCAGACCTCCCCAGGTTGGCCCCGTCTGCCCTGGCTTCTCCAAGGCATGTCGTGTGGCCCTGACCTCTTCAAGTCGGCCCTGTTCGCCCCGGCTTCTCCAAGACGCCGCGGTGGCCCCGACCTCTCTAGGTCGGCCCCATCCGCCCCGGCTTCTCCAAGGCATGCCGCAGCGGCCCCGACCTCTCCAGATCGGCCCCGTCCGCCCCGGCTTCTCCAAGGCATGCCGTGGCGGCCCTGACCTCTCCAGATCAGTCCCGACTTCTCCAAGGTGTGTCGTGGCCGCCCCAACCTCCCCAGGTCGGCCCTGTTCGCCCTGACTTCTCCAAGGCGTGTCGTGGTGGCCCCAACCTCTCCAGATCGGCCATGTCCGCCCTGGCTTCTCCATGGCGTGCCGTGGCGGCCCCGACCTCTTCAGGTCAGCCCCATCCGCCCTGGCTTCTCCAAGGCATGCCGTGGCGGCCCGACCTCTCCAGATCGGCCCCGTCCATCCCGGCTTCTCCAAGGCGTGCCGTGGCAGCTCCGACCTCTCCAGGTCAGCCCCGTACCTGCCAAAACCACCAACCGTCTGATCCACTCAGACTGGCATCTTCTGACCATGCTGTTGATGGGACCAAGCCCACCTACCAGCCGATTCCATCGACTGATGGGACTTGGCTCATCAACCGCTGGCTTTCCCTCTCCGATGGTACGAGACCCACCAACTAGCCCAAGTTCACGTAACCCCTACGTGTCCCACAAACATTCCTTCCTCACGGAATGTCATGCGGCAGAACCCATGCAGATTTCAACGGCCTATAAAAGGGTAAGTCCACAAGAGATTCAGGTACGCTAACATAAGCACTCTCACTTTTTCACCCAGAGCAACTCTACCTCTAAGAGTTCTCTCGACCTTAAAGGGCTCTTTCGAGCTCTTCTTCGGCTGTGACCTTGATCGCTGACTTGGGCATCAGAGGGCCCCCACCGGAGAACCCCTCCGGTCTTGGGACTTCTTGCAGGTTGTTCGGCCGCCCGAGAATCTCGTCAGCAACTAGATCAAGCTTCCCGGCATTCCACATGGCGATCGTGCGTCATCAGGCTCCTTTGATACTCTTTCGTACCTCGTCCAGAAATACAACCCAAATCCAAACTTTGAGCATCTTTAGAAACACAGGACGTTTCCCCCAAGGGCCCAACAAAATCCACGACTAGATTTGCAGCTGGCTGACTTGGCTCACCTGTAGGTCACTTTCATCCATGCAGAACCCACCTCCACTGTGAAGGTAGGTTGCGTTTGGTGCATGCCAGCAATCCTAAATGGTAATGTAGATTACCTATAAGATAAATTACAATTGGATGGATTGCCAGTAATGTTGATTACTGTGTTTGGTATGTACAAGTAATGTTAAAGTAATATTGATTACTGTGTTTGATATTACAAACGGATTACCAGTCATATAACATCAAATTCCCAAAATACCTCTAAATTAAATTCATATATTAAATCAAATCTATTAAAATTTTTTAAAATACCTCAAAATACCCCTAAATCAAAGTATTTATATATAAGTATAATATATTAGATTTAATTATTTTTTAAGATTAAAATATATTTTTAATCTTTAAACATATATTCAATTTTTTTTATTCTTAAACTTTCAACTATCATAATTTATTTATTATATTTTAAAAATAATTTATTTTTAATATTTTATTATATAAAATTAATTAAGATTAATAAACTAATTGATATATTATTTTTTTATTTTATTTTTAATATTAAATTAATTAAAAAATTAAATTTTTAAAAAAATTAAATTAATTGAAAAATAGAAAATTTAATTAATTTAATTTATTTTTAAAAAAATAAAATTAAAAAAATTACTATTTTCAAAAATTAATTTAAAAAAATAAAAAATTATATTTTAAAACTAAAATTTTAATTAATTTAATATTTAAAAAAATTAAATTAAAAATTAATTTAAAAAGTTAAAAAATTAATTTAAAAATTTAAAAAATTGATTTAAAAAATTTAAAAATTAATTTAAAAAATTTAAAAATTAATTTAAAAAATTAAAAAAATTTGATTCTAAAAATTAATTTAAAAAATTAAAAAATTAATTTAAAAAATTAATTTAAAAAATTTAAAATTAAATTACATAAAAAATAAAAAATTAATTATTTTTTAATTAATTTAATTTAATATTTTAAAAAATTAATTTAGAAAAATAAAAAATAAAATTAATTTTAAAATAAAAAAATAATTAATTTTTTAATTAACTTACTTTAATACTTTAAAAAATAAAATTTAAAAATTAATTTAAAAAATTAAAAATTAATTTAAAAAATTAAAAATTAATTTAAAAAATTAAAAATTAATTTAAAAAATTAATTTTTAAAATAAATTTTAAAAATTTTAAAAATTAATTTTTAAAATAAATTTAAAAAATTAATTAAAAAAATATTAAAAAAAATTTTAAAAAAATTTTAAAATATATTTAAAAAATTAAAAAAATTAAATTAATTGAAAAATAAAAAATTAATTTAATTTTTAATTAATTTAATTCAATATTTTAAAAAATCAAATTAAAAATTAATTTTTAAAAAAAATTATTTAAAAAATAAAAAATTATTTTTGAAATTAAATTTTAAATTAATTTAATTAATTAATTAATATTTAAAATAAATTTTAAAAATTATTTTAATTAATTAAAAAATTAAAAAATAATTTTTTTATAAAAAAATTAAATTAAAAATTAAAAAATTAATATTAAATTAAAAATAAAAAATTTAATTTAAAAAATTTAATTTTTTAATTTAATTTTTTTAATTAATTTAATTGTTTGGAGGAAGGGATAATTTTATTTTTACAAAAGAGGCAGGGGTAATTTTGTCAAAAGAAAAGTTATTAGGTTACAACATAGTCGGTAATGTGGATAGCCACCTCCCCTAAGTTAATATGGATTATCACTCAAGTGATAATCCAGATTACCACTGCAATACGTACCAAATATGGTTATCCAGTGGGACCCTTTTAAATTACCGGTAATCCAGATAGATTACCTCCTACCAAACGCCCCCGTAGTCTTTAGAAATATTGTCCTTAAAGGGGACTTTCTTTGCCACCATCAAGGCCCAAGGCTTCTCCAACCTGTTCTCTTCTTTGCCTGCTGAACTTTGCATATGGCTAGCAGCAGACTGGAACGCATCCCCTTGACAATCGCCTTCATCCATGCAAAACCCACCTCCCCTTGAAAGATAGTCACTTGAGAGGTTTTCCTCATGGTGGCTCCCACCAATGTCAAGGATAGAGTCTCTAATTGCACCACTACTGTCTTCCTCGGCCACTTTGTGCTCCGCTGCAGCTTCATGCAAGTCATTTTCATCCATCTGGTTTGATGAAACATTAAGCTCATCAACTTCTAAAATCTCTTCTGCATATTTCACATGCTTCCGTGGCCGCATTGACTGAAAAATGTAGCAAGTGCAAAGGATCAAATACCATAATGGAGAACAAAGAAACTGGCAAGACTGAAAGCTAGCCACTTGTTAAGGAGATTTTACAAGTGTGTACGATAAACAAGTACATAGATTAGGTCTATCTATCTATCTATCTATCATCAATTAGCATACCCATCAATCCAAATTTACTGCCCTAAGGACAAGTTTTCGCCCCCTCGTGCGGGTTGTTGGCGAATTGTCCCCAAGGTACAACGACCTGATTTGATTCGATCCTCCTACCGCGAGCACGATCGGGTGAAGGTTCAAACCCAGTGATTCTTCAGATGCCCAAATATAATAATAAAATAGTTAAATAAATCTTTTACCACCGGTGTTTGTTGAGACAGATTTCTTGTTTAGACTCCTTATTGAGACAGCATCAGGATTTGCAGCAACAGATCTTCAAGGAATTGCAACAGAATCTTCAAGAATTTGCAGCAACAAGATCTTCAAGATTTCACAACAGGCAACAGAAGGATTTGCAACAACAAGATCTTCAAAGATTTGCAGCAACAAGATCAGATTTGCAGCAACAGCAACAGAATTTTTTTAAGAATTTTTTTTTCTGCCTTCTATATTCACTCCTTATTTCCTTAGTTTATCCATATTTATATTAAAAAAAAATGACCGTTTCTCCTTGTGACCGTTCCTTCCCAAACGGAAGGAATAGCGGAACGCCGAGCAAACGCTCGAGCGTTTCCGAAATCACGGAACGCTCGCGAGCGTCCGCGAAGCTCGCTGGCGAGCGTTCCGCGAACGCTCGCTAGCGTTCAGCTAGCATCCCACGCGAGCTTTAAATGCTCGCGTGGGGCCTTACCATCCCTTTTTTTATTTTAACTTTTCAAAAAGTCAACAATCCCCCACAAAAGTTAAAAATAAAATAAAATAAAATAAATAATAAAATTAAAAAAAATTAGGGCATCTTATACTGCGCAATAGGTGAGGTGTCCTGTGGACTTGAACCTCACTTAGTGTTGATTGTATACATCTGAAGGAACCATAGTGGATTAGACCTTGAACTAGGTCCTTGACTCAGACTTCTACTAATCACACACACAGCATGAATCAATTGGGTTTAAGCGGTCAGCGCATATTAAAGGCCTTGCGCTTAGTACCTTGATTTTTCATGAGAATTTCTTAAGGTTAGCCCAAACCTTTAGTCACGGCCTCATATGACAATTCTCATATAGGTGAATCCTCCAAGGGTATTTGTGACTAATACCCTGCAGATAACCTACCTCGGATCCATTAAGAGAATCACTCAACCTTACACAAATTTACTTTGTCACTTTATAAGAGCACTCATCATAGGGATGGGTTGAAAATTTTTTCAAAATTTGTGCTCTAACACGATCACTCAATCAGCTTCGTTTCTACCACATTGAACCTCATTCATGGGATCTCCAATCACAGAGGTTGGGTATCCACTGCTGGTGACCAAATAATGGGCTTAAGCCCCATCCCCCTCGATGAATCTAGGACTCCACTCCTAGATAATCCCTTGGTTAATTGATCTGCCAAATTCTTCTCAGATTTGACAAATTCCAAAGAGATAACATCATTTTTCTTATGTTGTCTTATAGACTTATGACGAAGCCGTATATGGCGATTCATCTTTTTATTGGTACTCTTTTGATTTGTCAGTTCAATTGCGGCCTTATTATCACAATGGATAGATATAGCTGGAACTGGCTTAGGTACCAAAGGTAGCTCTGATATTAGATTTTTTATCCACTCTGCCTCATTACAAGTGGTATCCAGAGCTATCAACTCGGCCTCCATGGTGCTTCTAGAAATAATAGTTTGCCTAGTGGATCCCCAGGCAATAGCAGCACCGCCAAGAAGAAAAACGTATCCGGTAGTTGATTTTAAATCATGAGAATCAGTGACCCAATTAGCATCACTGTAACCCTCAACCACCTCAGGGTATTCAGTGAACATCAAAGAGAGATTAAGTGTTCCCTTTAAATATCGGAACACTCTTTCTAAGGCTACCCAATGAGATTGATCAGGATTTTGATTATATCTACTCAGCCTTCCTACAGCATAGGCAATATCAGGTCTTGTTCTGTTTGCTACATACAAGAGAGATCCTATAATTTGAGAATACTTTAATTGATTAATTGGGTCACCTAAATTTTTCTTTAGGTGAAAGTTAGGATCAAAAGGAGTAGATATTGATTTAAGATTGGAATAACCAAACTTCTTGATCATTTTTTCTATAGAATGAGAAAGAGAGAGAGCTATCCCTTCATGGGACTTGATAAGCTTCATCCCTAGGATTACATCCGCTTCACCTAAATCTTTCATGTCAAACTTAGAAGAGAGGAAAGATTTAACACTTGAAATAATTTCAAGAGATGTTCCAAAAATTAAAATATCATCGACATATAAGCAAAGGATTACACAATCATTATCGACGATCTTAGAATACACACACTTATCATGATTATTGATTTGAAATCCAAAAGATAGAATAATTCGATCAAATTTCTCATGCCATTGTTTAGGAGCCTGTTTAAGACCATAAAGGGACTTGATAAGTTTACAAACCTTGTCTTCTTGTCCCTTTACAACAAAACCTTCAGGCTGTTCCATATAGATCTCCTCCTCAAGATCTCCATTTAGGAACGCAGTCTTCACATCCATTTGATGAATGATTAACTTATGAATGGAAGCAATAGCAAGTAGTGATCTAAGGGTTGTTATTCTAGCTACAGGAGAATATGTATCAAAGAAATCTAACCCTTTCTTTTGGTTATACCCTTTGGCTACTAATCTAGCCTTATACTTTTCTATTGAACCATCAGGTCTAAATTTCTTCTTAAATACCCACTTACACCCTAAAGGTTTGCTTCCAGGGGGTAAATCAGATAAGATCCAAGTTTCATTTTGTAAGATTGAATTAAATTCAGAAAGGATAGCTTCCTTCCAAAAAGGAGCATCAGGAGAAGACATCGCCTCTGAAAAAGAAGAAGGTTCACCTTCGACTAGGAAAGTAAAGAAACCTTCACCAAGATCTTTTTCTTTCCTTATCCTTGAACTTTTTCTAAGTTCAGAAGGTTCACCTTTAGGATTAGATCTTTTCCTTTTCCTTGACTCATTAGAGAAACCAGCTTCAAAAGAATCATGAACCAAGAAGGATTAGAAGAGAGTTGATTTGGTACTTGGTTCTTGAAAGGAAAAACATTTTCAAAATAAGTAGCATCTCTAGATTCGATAAGAGTGTTATTTGAGATGCCACTTATATCAGAGTTTATCACTAGGAACCTATTTGTACTGCTATCTAAGGAATAACCTATAAAGATAGCATCTACAGTTTTAGGTCCTATTTTTCTTCTCTTGGGTTCAGGTATTCCTACCTTAGCTAAGCATCCCCACACTTTAAGATAATCTAGCCTGGGTGTTCTACCTTTCCAAAGCTCAAAAGGTGTTTTAGGACTATCCTTAAAGGGTATCCTATTTAAAATATAACATGCAGCTAAAAGAGCTTCCCCCCACAAGTTCTCAGGTACGCCTGAACTTATTAACATTGAGTTAACCATATCCATTAATGTACGATTTTTCCGTTCAGCTACACCATTAGACTGAGGAGAGTATGGTGGTGTAACTTCATGAATAATCCCATATTCTTGACAAAATAGAGTCATTTCATTTGAAGTATATTCACCACCGCGATCTGACCTAAATTTCTTAAGCTTTTTCTCAGTTTGGGTTTCAGCTTCTACCTTATAAATCTTAAACTTATCTAATACTTCATCCTTAGATTTTATCAAATATATGTGACAATATCTTGAGAAGTCATCTATGAATGTTACAAAGTAACGACTTCCTCCCCGTGTAGGAAACTTGGTAGAGTCACATACATCGCTATGGACTAATTCAAGAAGTGTTGAACTCCTATTTACTGATTTAAAAGGTTTTCTAGGCATCTTAGCTTGAATACAAATCTCACATTTAAACTTTCTATCAATATGAACCTTAGGAATTAGATTAAGATTTGTCATGTAATGAATACGATCAAAATTCACATGACCAAGTCTACTATGCCAAACATTTGAAGATTCAACATTAAAAAGAAGAGAACTTTTATTAGATAACTTAGAGGATACATTTAATTTAAAAAGACCTTCACATACAAAACCTTTACCAACAAACTCATTATTACGAGTAATTACAACTTTATTTGACTCTAGAACAATTTTATATCCTCTAGATATAAGAAGAGATCCACTAATCAGATTTCTTCTAACACTAGGAACTAACAGCACTTCATGAAGGACCAGGATTTTTCCAGATGTCATCTTTAGATCCACTTGACCTTTCCCAAGCACTTGTGCTGAAGAGTTATTCCCAAGTGTCACACCTCCTCCACTTGATTCCTGAAAGGTGGAGAACCAGGAGCGATCAAAACAAACATGAACATTAGCTCCTGAATCAAGCCACCAATCACAAGAAGATTGGGTTGAGTTAATTAAGAATTTTGAATTTACCGACCTAAAAGAAGGCTCAGCACCACTCTCAACCACGTTAACTTGTGGTTTGGATGATTTCCTCAATGGTTCAGTCTTTCGGTGGTAGCAGTCCTTCGCCACATGATTTGTCCTTCCGCACACAAAGCAGAATGTGCCTTTATAATTCTTTGACTTCTGATTCGGTCGGTTCTGATTTGATCGGTTCTGAGGAGGTTTGTATGATTGGTTGGATCTAGATTGAAATTTCTTCTTCTTAAAATTCTTTCTCCTAGGTTTGAATTGATTTGGAGTTGGATTTGACTCGGTCAGATTGATTTTAGGTCCAAGGTCGGTCTTTTGATTTTGATTGAGCTTAAGCCGGTGTTCTTCTTCAATCCTAATAGAGTTAATCACTTCTGTTAGGGTCAAGCTACCTTGCTTATGACTTAGCTCTCGAGCAAAGGATGACCAAGATGGTGGAAGGGAATCTACTAAGGCTTGGACCTTATAGTTTTCAGAAAAACTACAGCCAGTCAATTCTGACTTTCTAAGAAAATCTTGGAATTCATGAATTTGAATGCTAATGGTTTGGAATCTACCATTATGTACTTTCAAAATTTTGAGATAGTGAATCTATCTAGACCAGCATCAACCATCCATATTCAGCCTCAAGAGCATCCCATAGTTCCTTAGCAGTTTTAGTAGGAAGGTAGACATCATAAAGATTATCAGATAGGGCACTTAAAATTCTATGTCTACAATGAAAATCTATTTCTTGGGTGTTTTTGATGAAGATGAGGTATCAACTATACTAGAAGAACCTTGTTGACTATTAGATTTGGGATCTGAAAATTCTATGGCAGAAAATAAACCTAAAGTGGTAAGCCAATATTTCACTTGGCTTTGCCACCTCCTAAAGAATGATCCATTAAATTTTTCTGGTTTAATTGCACTAAGATCATCAGAACCCATTTTGAAAAAATTGGTTTCTTAATTCGTTCTGCACAACCAAAAAGTATTTGAATTTTTCAAATTAATGATTTTCCAGATATTTCTAGATTTTAAATTTAAATTCAAAAGAATTAAATCTAGAAACTATTTAATAATAAAACCACTAAGCAATAATTAACTCAAATAATTCAATTTTAAATTTGAGTTTAATTTTTTTTTAATTTAAATTTAAATTTTAAATTTTAAATTCAAAACTAATTCTAAGGCTTCTGAACAGATTCAAAAAAATATTTTTTTTAATACTTATAATAAAATCTAGCACTTTCTAATGATGAAAACTTGTCCTTAGCTGTTAGAAAAATTATTTTTTTCTTTTGCAAAATTCCTTTATTAGAAAAATGCTAGAAAATTAATTAGAAAATTTATACTCAAAATTTAAATTAAAATCAAAATTAAAAGGAATCAAACTGGTCGAGGCGTGTTAAACACTGCCCTAAGGACAAGTTTTTGCCCCCTCGTGCGGGTTGTTGGCGAATTGTCCCCAAGGTACAACGACCTGATTTGATTCGATCCTCCTACCGCGAGCACGATCGGGTGAAGGTTCAAACCCAGTGATTCTTCAGATGCCCAAATATAATAATAAAATAGTTAAATAAATCTTTTACCACCGGTTGTTTGTTGAGATAGATTTCCTTGTTTAGACTCCTTGTTGAGACAGCATCAGGATTTATAGCAACATGATCTTCAAGGAATTGCAGCAACATGATCTTCAAGGAATTGCTGTAACAGAATCTTCAAAAATTTGCAGCAACAAGATCTTCAAAGATTTACAACAACAGGCAACAGAATCTTCAAGGATTTGCAACAATAAGATCTTCAAAGATTTGCAGCAACAAGATCGGATTTGCAGCAACAGCAACAGGATTTGCAGCAATGGAATTTTTTAAGGATTTTTTTTTTTGCCTTCTATATTCACTCTTTATTTCCTTTAGTTTATCCAGATATTTATATTAAAAAAATGATCGTTTCTCCTGTAAACGTTCCTTTCCAAACGAAAGGAATAGCGGAACGCTCAAGCATTTTCGGAAATCACGGAACGCTGGCGAGCGTTCCGCGAAGCTCGCTGGCGTTCCGTGAACGCTCCCTAGCGTTCAGCTAGCATCCCACGCGAGCTTTAAATCCTTGCGTGGGGCCTTAACATCTTTTTTTTTTTTTTTTTACTTTTCAAAAAGTCAACACCTATTACATACTAAATTTGAGAAATTCGAGGCTCTTCTAAGTTCTAACTGATAAAAAACAGAGTCGTCTTCCATGTTTTACACGTAAAATCATATAGCACAAATTTTCTGTCATGTATTCTCCTTTGGACATCTGATTGTGTACACGGAACAAAATTGGGGTATACAACCTCATCAGAGACACCAATATAAATATTATGAGAAATTGAGGACCATAGGATATTTATTACCAGAGAACCCGTCAGTTTCCTTCTTTTTCGTCTTAGCGAAGGCATAGCACTTAAGCCAGGCTTCACTTCATCATGTACTGGCGACAAATTATGTAAAACTGGCTCCTCTGATACTCTTTTCGTACCTCGTCCAGAAATACAACCCAAATCCAAACTTTGAGCATCTTTAGAAACACAGGACGTTTCCCCCAAGGGCCCAACGGAATCCACGACTAGATTTGCAGCTGGCTGACTTGGCTCACCTTGTAGGTCACTTTCATCCATGCAGAACCCACCTCCACTGTGAAGGTAGTCTTTAGAAATATTGTCCTTAAGGGGACTTTCTTTGCCACCATCAAGGCCCAAGGCTTCTCCAACCCTGCTCTCTTCTTTGCCTGCTGAGCTTTGCATATGGCTAGCAGCAGACTGGATCGCATCCCCTTGACAATCGCCTTCATCCATGCAAAACCCACCTCCCCTTGAAAGATAGTCACTTGAGAGGTTTTCATCAGGGTGGCTCCCACCAATGTCAAGGATAGAGTCTCTAATTGCACCACTACCATCTTCCTCGGCCACTTTGTGCTCCGCTGCAGCTTCATGCAAGTCATTTTCATCCATCTGGTTTGATGAAACATTAAGCTCACCAACTTCTAAAATCTCTTCTGCATATTTCACATGCTTCCGTGGCCGCATTGACTGAAAAATGTAGCAAGTGCAAAGGATCAAAATACCATAATGGAGAACAAAGAAACTGGCAAGACTGAAAGCTAGCCACTTGTTAAGGAGATTTTACAAGTGTGTACGATAAACAAGTACATAGATTAGGTCTATCTATCTATCTATCTATCTATCATCAATTAGCATACCCATCAATCCAAATTTACAACCGGTGTGGAAATGTCCCTCAGAAGACTCAAAAAGCTATACACCAGTTCAATGATCATTATCATCCTTCAAGAAGGTGATACTGTATCTAAGGTTGTCCCACCAGAACTTCAGAACTTTTGTCAAATGTAGAACCTTAGGAAACCATTACATTAAAGCCTTATCCTGGTTGTTATTTAGTGACTGTGAGGACCCATTATCCCTGGTAATATTTTAGATAACTCAACCTTTCAAAAATTTCAAACAAGAGGAAGCATGAAAAACCATGCGAAAGAGATGAGGAATACATTCAACAACAAAATAACGCACAGAAACATATAATTTAACTTACCCTTCGTACTTCTGATGTGGCTTCTGGTATCTTGGTGGGACTCTCTGAAGCAATTGTACAATCAGTATCATTACTAGGTTCATAATTAGGCTTTTCTTCGCTTCTTCCACTTCTTTTGTCTCTCCCCTTTCCTTTTCCCCTTCCACTTGCTCTCACATTTTTATTCAATCCAATTCGATTACTTCTTCCAGATTCATCTACAATAACTGATTCTGCAGCCACATCCACTGGTTGCGTATTTTCACTCTCAGTCTTCTGTTTTCCTGGTTGCTTTGAGACTTGCCTTCCTCTTTTAATCTTAGCTTTAGAACAGCTGTCAGGTTCACCTCCCTCTGTTATAGAAGAGCTTAATCTTCTCTTTCTTTTGGAACTGGAGCCTTCTTGCGCAAGATCATCTGTCAAATCTGAAGAACAAGTGCTTGTAATTCCTTTTAGGGCCTTCTTGATTCGCTGACTACATAAATCTCTCATTGAATGTATAAAATGCCTCCAGCCGCAGCTGAGTCTGTATGAGAAAACAAAAGCAATAGAAGTTGCATCAAAAAATTTAGAACACATTTCCAGTATTTGAACATCAGAATCGAACAGCACTATCAGTTGGAAGGTTGGTGCCAACATCCAGTTAGCAAAAGCAAAATGATGGAAATGTAATTATTGTGTCCTGAAAAATCATCACAATCAAGTAAATTTAGAAAGACTTCTGAGTGAGAATCAGTCAGTGGATTGAAACAGTTAAGTTCTTTATAATGTGTCATTAGTAAGATAAAAGCCTTAATGCTAGCGTTTGACACTGGTTATTTGTCCAACAATTACAGATTGGGGGGAAACCCCTCAAGCTAACAAGTAAATCTGCATTATCATAGTGGGCTAAGAGATTTTCTTTTGCAAGGGACCAGCAAATTTCTAAGTTTCTGGCATTTAAAACTTTCAGCCCAAACCTTCAAACCAATGGTCATTGGTTAATTCATCCCCTAATATGAAAATATCATGGCTCAATACCAGCTATTATTTACCTTTCAAGAGGCATATCCCCAATTCTCTATGACACAGAAAATGGAGAACAACAACTGTAGAACAAAAGAATAAATAGATCTACTTTGAACTTCACAACAATAAATAGCACAGATTGTAAAGTAATTGTAAAGGGAAAAAAATATAAAAAATGATCATGAAAAATCATGAAGCTTTCATTGTAGAAATTTCAAGCTACAAGTTCAAAATATAAGCAGACAACTTAAAAAGTGCAAAGCAATTATAAGTAGAATGTTGGTAGGAAGATACATGAGCTCAGGAACAACATGAAAATCAATAAGGATGAATTAGATAACTTGTGAAATCAAAGGTTTGGAAAGGAGACAGATAGAAAGTACAGATTTTAATTGAATGTGGGAATAGAGGCGGGCAAGCTACAGAAATCTCAAAGCAGTACCAAATATGATAACAATATATATTAAGGACAGCTTAGTAACAATAATCAACTATAAGGAATCAAATCAACAGTGGTGCTAAATAATCGATATAAGGCAGTCACCTCATGCTTGTTGTACTCATTTAAAACAGGTATAAGCAATTCATCAGGCTTCTGGTTACCCCACCCAAACCTTTCCCAACATAACCTGCAAGTATATTGACAATGGTGTCAAAGAAAAAGTGGAATGTTATGCACAACTGAGGACTGCCGCCATCTGAAAAAGGCCATTGAGGAGCTGGTTCAGCAGGGCCACCTGAGCAAATTCGTCCGAAGAGGAAACCTCCCCACTTCGGGCCCATCGGCGCCTCCGATTCATCCGGCTGGCGTGGACAATACTCCAACAGAAAAGATCATAGCCATGATTTCCTGGGGGACAGGTGGCGGTTCAAAGAGGCAGTGAGAGGGAATAGATTCTGTAATTCCTTTCTTTGGAAAGGATTTAGATGGGGTAGTTAATAAGCATGACGACGATGTCGTCGTGTCCATGACTATAGCCAAACACCCTGTAAAAAGAATTTTAATTGATAATGGGAGTTCGGTGGATGTTTTGAGCTACGAAGCTTTTGTTCGGATGAACTTGTCAAAGTCTTCACTCCGACCCGTTGCCGCGCCTCTGATGGGCTTCACTGGAGACTCGGTAAACGTTGAGGGGGAGATTGCCCTCCCAGTCACGGCTGGAACCCCTCCATGCCAGAGCACCGTGGTTATAAATTTCTTGGTGGTCCGTGTCCCACTGGCTTACAACGCTATCTTGGGGAGACCATGGTTGATTCTGCTAGATGTCGTAATCTCCACTAAGAGATTATTGGTAAGGTTCCCTACCGACGAAGGAGTCAGAGAGATGAAGGGAGAGCAAAGCTCGCCACCGCTCTGCTATCATTTGTCTCCCAGCCCGCTGGTAGCAGCGTCGGCAATAGCCTCTGAGCCGCACGATCCCCGGAAGCTGGGAAGGAGGGGAGAGCCAGCCAAGCACCTTCTGACCCTCCCCTTGGGTGATGACTCGACCAAGACTGTTCAGGTGGGGGCGTTGCTTCCAGAAGAGGCCCGTGGTCGACTTCTTACTTTCCTGCGTGCCAACACCGACGTCTTTGCATGGTCATCCTCGGACATGCCGGGCGTCCCCGAAGAAGTGATCACCCATCGGTGCAACCTCAGGCCAGAATGTCGGCCGGTCCGATAGAAAAAAAGAAATTTTGCTCCAGATAGACAGAAAGCCATCGACGAAGAAGTTCGCAAGTTAATGGCTGCAGGCCACGTTCGAGAGGTTCATTACCCCGAATGGTTGGCCAATGTGGTGTTAGTCCGCAAGACTAACTGGAGCTGGAGAATGTGCGTAGATTTCACTGACCTCAACAAAGCATGCCCAAAGGACAGCTTTCCCCTGCCCCGGATCAATCAACTGGTGGATGCTACGTCCGGACATGAGGTCCTTAGCTTCATGGATGCTTTCTCTGGATACAACCAGATCCAGATAATCCGGCGGATGAAGAAGCTACCTCCTTCATAACTGAGAAGGGGTTATACTGCTACAGGGTAATGCCTTTTGGGCTAAAGAGCGCGGGAGCCACCTACCAACGGCTGATGAACAAGGTCTTTGAAGGCCAGATAGGACGCAACATGGAAGTGTACGTGGATGACATGTTAACAAAAAGCATCCATGCCACTGACCATGTCGTGGACCTAACGGAGACTTTTGACAACCTTCGTCGGTACCAGATAAAGCTGAACCTGCGCAAGTGTACATTTGGGGTGACGGCCGGAAAGTTCTTGGGTTTTATGGTAATCCGGCGGAGGATCAAGGTAAACCCGGACAAAGTTCAAGCCATCTTGGACATGAGGCCTCCCGCCAATAAGTAGAAAATACAGCGCTTGATGGGGAGGGTGGCCTCCTTAAGTCGCTTCCTATCTAAGTCTGCGGAGAGATGCCTACCTTTCTTCAAAGCGCTACGCAAGGTCAACGAGTTCGAATGGACGAAGGAATGTCAAGAGGCGTTCGAGGGGTTAAAGGAATTCTTATCTACCCCGCCGCTGCTAGCCAAGCCCACGGTGGAGAAGAACTCCTTCTTTACCTCGCGGCCTCTTCTGAAGCCGTTAGTTCTGTGCTGGTCCGCGTGGACACCGATGGCATGCAAAGGCCAGTATACTACACCAGCAAGGTGCTCCACGACGCAGAGACCAGATATTCAAATATGGAAAAGATATCTTCGCATTGATTGTGTCTGCCCAATGTCTATGGACATACTTCCAAGCCCACCCGATGCGGTGATCACAGACTTACCTCTGAAGGCAGTTCTCGCTCGCCGGATACTTCTGGCCGACTGGCAAGGTGGGCCCTTAAGTTGAGGGAATTCGATATGTCTTTTCGCCCCCGCTCGGCCATGAAGTCTCAAGTCTTGGCGGATTTTTTGGTTGAATGCACTTGGGGAGAGGAGCACCCTAAAGAACCTCCTACGGACACTCAGCCCCCGGAACCAGTGACATGAATGGGTCCTCCATAGACGGGGCGTCGAATTCTCAAGGGAGCGGAGCAGGCCTCATCTTGGCCAACTCGATGGAGTTGTAACCGAGTGTGCACTTCGCTTCCTCTTTCTAGCCACTAACAATCAGGCAGAATATGAAGCTTTGCTGTCCGGGATGAGATTAGCTTGAGAGCTTGGGGTGAAACGCCTTAGGGCATTCACCGACTCCCAACTGGTTGCTGGACAAATCATAAGGGAATATGAAGCAAGGGATCCCATCATGGCCCGCTACTTAAGTATGGTGCAATCGCTGGCTTCTCCCATGGCGCACTTCAGCATCAGCTACATTCCTCGACAGGAGAATGCTAGAGCCGATGCCCTATCCCGTCTTGCCACCTCAAACGATAGGATTTTGGGAAGAGCCTATGTGGAGCACTTAGAAGCCCCGAGTATTGATGCACCAAGAGAAATTCTACTAGTGGAGCAGGAGCCTTCCTGGATGGATGCCTACGCCAGGTACTTTATCGAGGGTACCCTCCCAGAAGACCCAGCCGAAGCCAGGAAACTTAAAAGATGGGCCCCAAAGTTTTTCATAATGGAAGGAAAGCTCTACCGAGGTCGTTCTCATACCCGGTCCTCAGGTGTGTTGGCCCCACCGAAGCTAATTATATTCTGCGAGAGATACATGAAGGTATATGTGGAAGCCATATGGGGGGCAGAGCTCTTGCATACAAAGCCCTACGACAGGGGTATTACTGGCTGACAATGAAGGAGGATGCATCTAAACTTGTCAAGAGGTGCGACAGCTGCCAGCGCCATGCCAACATTCAACATCAACCGGCGTCCCAGCTGACCCCCCTGGCTGCACCCTGGCCCTTCGCACAGTGGGGCATGGACATCCTGGGACCATTCCCTCCAGCCTCCGGGCAATGCAAGTTCCTAGTGGTGGCCGTCAACCATTTCACCAAGTGGATCGAGGCGGAAGCTCTCGCTAAGATCACGGAGGTCAAAATAAGGACTTTCTTCTGGAAGTCTGTGGTGTGCCGGTTTGGGCTACCTCACACCCTCGTTACCGATAACGGCCGATAATTTGACAACACGGCCTTCCAGAAATTCTGCGATGGCCTAGGCATCCATCATCGATTCACCTCCGTGGGGCACCCCCAAACCAACGGTGCAGCCGAGGTGACCAATCGCATCATCCTCCAAGGACTCAGGGCTCGGCTAGATAGCTGCAAAGGGCGCTGGGTGGATGAACTCCCTAGTGTACTGTGGGCCTACCACATGATGCTGCGAGCCCCTACTGGGGAAACTCCTTTCAGCCTGGTCTTTGGGACCGAAGCGGTCATTCCGGTGGAGATTGGAGTTCCTAGTCCCCGGACGGAATTATACCACGAAGAAAGCAATTCAAACCAGCTGCGAGCCGATCTAGATTTGGTGGAAGAATTGCGAGACCAAGCACAGCTTCGAATGACAGCATTCCGTCAGCAAACGACCAAGTACTACAATGCTCGAGTGCGATCCAAGACGTTCCGTCCCGGAGATCTCGTTCTGCGAAGAGATGAGGTATCAAAGCCAACAGAGTGGGGCAAGCTGGCACCAAAATGTGAAGGACCATACCGGGTCAAGGAGGTACTTCACCACAGGGCTTACAAAGTGGAAGAGCTAGATGGGAAACCACTTCCTCGCACTTGGAACGCCGATAATTTACGCCGGTATTACCAGTAAGGTGCTATCTTCATTAATTTAAATCCATTTGATAGTTTGTTGTTTGAAATGTTCACATTCTTTTTGAATGAGTATGTTCAGCAACTAAAGACTGGTTCCGCACCGGCAAACAAAGACCGGCCCAGCATCGGCACCAAAGACCGGCCCAGCGTCGGCACCAAAGACCGGCTCTGTGTCGGCACTCAAGACTGGCTCCGCGTCGGCAACTAAGACTGGCTCCGTGTTGGCATTAAAGACCGGCTCCGCGTCGGCAACTAAGACCGGCTCCGTGTCGGCATTCAAGACCGGCTCCGCGTCGGCAACTAAGACCGGCTCCGCACCGACAAATAAAGACCGGCGCCCCACGTCGGCAACTAAGACCGGCTCCGCACCGGCAAATAAAGACCGGCGCCCTGCGTCGTTACCAAAGACCGGTTCAGCGCCGGCAACTAAAGACCGGCCCAGCGTTGGCACCAAAGATCGGTTCCGCACCAGCAACTAAAGACTGGCCCAGCGTCGGCACCAAAGACCGGCTCCGCGTCGGCAACTAAGACCGGCTCCGCGTCGGCAACTAAGACCGGCTCCGCGTTAGCACCAAAGATCGGCCCCGCGTCGGTATCAAAGACCAGTCCCGCACCGGCAATTAAAGACCGGCTCCACGTCGGCATAAAAGACCGGCTCCGCATCAGCACTAAAGACCAGCTCCGCATTGGCGTGAAAATCTCAACAGCCTGAATAGGCGAAATGATGGCACAAAAATTGGCCGCCCAGAGGATATTAACACCCCTTTCACGGGTGATTATGCGCTCACCCAGCTCAGGGGTGGGGGGGCATCTGATACGGCTGGCCGATTCCTCTGGGTAATATTATTTTTTATGCGATTTTCAAAAATGATGTGACAGCCAAACCCAGAAATAGAACTCCAGCGCCAGCCTCCAGTGTCGGCCTCCAGCGCCGGCCTTTGGCTCCGGCCTCCAGTGCTGGCCTTTGGCTACGGCCTCCAGCGCCAGCCTCCAGCGTCGGCCTCCAGCGCCAGCCTTTGGCTCCGGCCTCCAGTGCTGGCCTTTGGCTATGGCCTCCAGCGCCAGCCTCCAGCGTCGGCCTCTGACGCCGGCCTTTGGCTCCGGCCTCCAACTCCGGCCTCCAGCGCCGGCCTTTGACTCCGGCCTCCAGCGCTGGCCTTTGGCTACGGCCTCCAGCGCCGGCCTTGGCTCCGGCCTCCAGCGCCGGCCTTTGGCTCCGGCCTCCAGTGCTGGCCTTTGGCTACGACCTCCAGCGCCAACCTCCAGCGTCGGCCTCCGGCGCCGGCCTTTGGCTCCGGCCTCCAAATCCGGCCTCCAGCGTCGGCTTCCAGTGTCGGCCTTTTTTGCATGCACAATGATCAGTTTCATACAACAGATCCCGTAATTCAAGGTCTATTGCCGTGTACCTCGCTCGCTGAAATCACGGGCAAGTGTTAGCTCGTTTAGCAGTTACCGCTACAAGCGGCCCTCATCCAGCAACGGCTTAACCCTTGCCGTTCGGAGAAACTTATCCCAACAAGGAAGATTCGACGGTTCCAACAGAACGAGGTAAACGGGACCCCCAGATAGGTATAAAAAGAGGACCCGAGCTCAATGCGGGAGGAGCTCTCTCGATCTTTATCTCTAAAGTTCTACTCATATACAATTCCTATTCTGCCACCCGCTGACTTGGGCGTCGGAGGGTCCCCATCGGAACCACCGGTCCGAGACTTTTTACAGGCTATCGAAGGAAGACGGTGACCTTTCCACATTATCAAAGGCCTGCGGAGATCTCAGCCCGCCCGACGTTCATCGCAAGTGATTTGGCAGCAACAAGTACAATCTTTTATTTCATATATTTCTCGTAATCCTTCTCGCCTGACATCTTAAAGTCTTTAGTCTTATTTTCAGATAAGGAAACCTTCTCAACCCTGACCTTATACCACTTCCAATTGTTGTTTCATGAATCCAACATCCTAATTAATGCTAACCTCCACATTTCCTAAACAATAAAGCATATTTTCAATAATATATCTTTCAATGTAAGATAAAATTCTGCTTGAAAGACAAGATGGATAGCAAGTATCACCCAAACAGCCAAAAAGCTTAAAGATCTGTTTCCTAATGTAAATAGATCAATTCATGGATCAAGCAATAACTAAATCATCTTCACTTGTTAAGAGGATCTATTGAAGATAAGATGTCAAATAAGGTGACGATGCCAAAGTCAAGGAAAGAGCACCCCAAGATGCCAATATGGTTTTAATGAAGCACAAGAAAAGGTCTTCATACATGAGAAATATATAAGCAACTACGTTTTTAAGAGAGTGATGCGGTAAATTTGAACACAGTTGAATCTAGGGTGGACAGGAAACCTTAGATACAATCATTCAACTAAATAAAGAGGCATTAAACAGATATAATTACTGAAACCTGCTTCTTCAATCTTCCAAAAAAAAAAAAAAAAAACAGGATATGAAAAGTCCTACAATCTGACAATAGCCGCTTATATTCAAATGATCACAATTTGATACAGACTCATGTTACTCCTGCACCAGTAATATTATTACGAGTACAGACAATCATGGTAAGGTTCTCCAATGAATAGCTTTAACCTTACGCACCATCGGTAGTATTAAAATATCAATCTATGAAGTATAAACAAACGGTTGGCAACCAGCAGAATAGATTATTTTAAAATAATCAAGGAGGTTCCACTGGAGAATTTAGCCGACCGGAGGTCCCAGTAGATATCGACGCGCTTGCTGTCGAGCTCGAAGGACTTGAAGCCCTTCTTGCTCCAGAATGGCTATGGCTTCAGGTCCACCTTGCATGTGAAGGGGCTGTCGCTATTGGATCGATCTCTCGATGGAGACCGAGAGCGAGTGGTTGATGAGGGTCTTGCTCCAAACGACGGTCACATTAATTTCGGTGCATTCATTCTTTTCGCTGGACGAATTGAAGGCTGAATTCAGATGACTAAAGCCATGAGAATCAGGAATAGGTTGGTCCATCCCTCTAAGCACTCAATTCTTCTACCATGGAATCACATATGACTAACAAATCATGAATTAATTAGTATATTATATTTGTTTTAAACTCTACAAAAGCACTGGTGCCCTCCCGCGACAACAAAATTGCAGGCACTAATTCCACTGCTTCAAGCCATAGAAGTCCATGCTTGCAGGGGGCAAAACAATTCTAGTTCCCTTCTCTACAAAGTTGCTGGCACTCCATGGTTCATTGCCACAGGAGCCCAGTTTTACAAGGGAAATATAGAGAAAAAAGAAGTGAAAAAAAGATGAACTAATAACAGCCTGATAAGCCAACTGATAAAATCATGTATTAGTGAAGAATGAACCATCACTACTCCTGTTGCTTTGAAGCAAATGGCCATGGTTTATTGGAAGCAAAGGGCCATGGTTCACTGGGGACATAAGTTGGCATGGGACTGACCATCCAATTTTGAGCCAAGCCAATATCACTATGATGCATATTATTTTGTGCCACTTCAATAATATTAGTATGACATTTCTGCTCTGCTGCACCACCACCTACCATCAAATTATGGTTCTCGGGCAATCCGATCGAACTCCACAGCGGAGGGACAAAAAGAACATCACTGTTAGCAGAGCCATATTCCGATATTGGACCAGCGAATGGTGACGCATAGGAGGTTGGAATTGAAGGTACCACAGCTGCTGAGGATTCCTCACCCATGTCCATTGGCACATAATTAGGATACTGCAAGAAAGCATTTGAAGAGATCTCTCCACTATTGAAGTGATCCATGGGCAGTGTAGGGTATTGCAAAGAAGTGTTCATGGTGAGATACGGATCCGAAACCATGAGACCATAAACAGAACCGGTATTTTGAGTGCCCACTATCCCATTATGAGGCATGAGCTCTCCTAGGTGTTGGCCTTCCATGTTGCATTCTGTCCACTCCCTATTTTGAATGCCCACCATTGCATCATGAGGCATGAGCTCTCCTCCGTGTTGGCCTTCCACGTTGCATTCTTTCCACATTGTCTCTCCTTCATTGGAGTGCTGTTTAAGCACTTTGATTCTCTCTCTGATCACCCCCAACTTTGAGTCCACTTTGCAGATAAGTTCCCTAAGTGTCTCCTGTGTACCATCTAGCGTATCATCCAATGGCAGGGATGGCATGCCAACTAAGTCCCTGAGCCTCCTATTGAATGATGCCTGATGTTTGCTGATTTGAGCCTTCATGTAGCCGAGTGTGTCGAGCTGGTACTTGTTTCGGATGTCAGCTCCAAGCTGCGAGTAATTCTCAATGATGTATCCAATTGCTTGATTGTCCTCAGGCCATATATCGACCTGTCCCCCGGGTCCAAAGCTTATCACCAAGACCGGGATGTCGCAGAGGATGGCCAACTCTCTGGCCGCCTTCTTTAGTCCTTGCTTTCTCTTCCAATAGGCTGCCATCCTTTTGCTCTGATCTTGAATGAACTTTAGTTGCAATTTGGTGCGACCCATGTGATCTTGTGAAGAATGTTTATCCTGTTTTTTTTTAAAAAAAAAAAAGAAAAAAGAAAAGCTAAGGATCGATCATATTTCCAATGCTAAACTCAAAAGCTTGGTCTAGATCAACATGAAATAATTGCAAGCTCCAACAAATATCAGAAAGCTTGGCAAAAAAGAAATATTTTGCATAGCAATCGTCATTGTAAGTTATATCCAGGAATATAATCAGAAATAACATGTAGCATCGATAACTACCAAGATTGTATTCAACAAAAACAATATGATTATTTTAGTATCAAAACAATCCGGAGAAAAAAAGAAAGAAAACAAAAAAAATTTGTTGTAGAAACTTACGTAAAGTTAGAAGATGGCGTTGAGTCTCTCTTGAAAGACAGACGTGAAGCAGAAAGCATGGAGTAAAAAGGAGTTATGAACGTGGGTTTTTAAGGGAGGCGGGGAGCAAAGGGAATTTCACTTGGAGTAGGAGTCCTAACCAAATTAAACTGGTTTAATTTGGTTAGGACTCCTACTCCAAGTGAAATTGTTTAATTAATCTGGCCGGTTTGGTAATGCGGATCGAAATTATATGACTTTTATTTTTCGTCCGATATGGGAATATATATATATATAATCTTTTACTTGAGGTTGGATTCCTTTTCTACCCTTGGATTGATATGTTAGTTTAAACGCCATATAACAGGACCATGAGTAATGATGGGCTCCGTTTTCACTTCCTTTTCTACCCTTGGAATTTTTTTTTTTTTTTTTCAACTAGAGGATTTAGAGTCCAAGAATCAACAGTTGGAACATCTAGTACACTTCTACGTTGCCATATAACTTGTTTCCACTCTCTCTCTCTCCTTTGAGAGGAGCTTCTTGTTGCATTGTTTAATCTACTGGAATACGTGGTGATATTGCCTGAGGACGTGTAGATATTTGTTTGTATTAGATGCTTTATCCTTTCTTTTTTACTTTTGGCTTTATCTCTCGAGATAGACTCTAACTCATAGGTATATAAATTAAGATCATCTTCTCTTAAAATTGTTTTTCACTGTATTTTTTTAGAATTTATAGCTCCAGCTATTTATTAAACTTTTTATTGACTAACAAACCTCTATTGAAATATTAAACTTATTTTAATGCACTCTTAAAAGAGGCTTCATGGGAGAAAGGAAGAGTAACTCTTGAAAAGACCAAAGGCTTTATGGGAGAAAGGAAGAGTCACTCTTGAAAAGACCAAAGGCTTCATGGGAGAAAGGAAGAGTCATTTTAAAAGATAAGATGGTTCAGAAATTTAAAATTGCCTCTTAGTATTTTGTAATTGACTCTTAATTTTTTGCAAATGTCTTTTAATTTTTCTATCCTTGTATTAAATAGTGGTATATGAAAGGACATCTAGATGTTTATAAATATGGGAGATATTTTCCCATGAAATGTAGAAGAAGAAGAAGATGATGATGAAAAATAGAGATCCAAAAGATGTATTCCCTCTAACATCTTCATAATAAGAGAGTGTTATTTTTCTTATTAAAAGTATTCTTCACTTCCATCAATCTGGTATCAAAGCTCCTTGTATGCCCACCTTGTTTCCAACAAGTGGTATCAGAGCCTTGTTTTTTTTTAGAGGACCAATCTTGAGGGAGATGGCCAACGATGGTGTGCATATTCAAGTTCCAAAGCTTACTAAGGAGAACTATGGGAATTGGTGTATCCAAATGAAGTCCTTATTTGGCTCACAAGATCTATGGAAAATTGTTCAAGATGACTACACCGAGCCTACAGCAGAGCAAGAAAGAGGGTACAATCAAGCACAAAAAGATGCTTTAAGGGGCTTAAGGAGAAGAGACAAAAAAGCTTTGTTCCAATTATATCAAGCTTTAGATGAGGTGACATTTGAGAGAATTGCTGAAGCAATCTCTGCAAATCAAGCTTGGGATACTCTTTCTACTATCTTTAAAGGAGAAGAAAAGGTGAAGCGAATCCGGCTTCAATAATTATGGGGATAATTTGAAGTCACCACCATGAAGGAAACGGAAAACATCTTTGACTACTTCTCTCGGATATTGGTTATTGTAAACCAATTGAAAAGAAATGGAGAGAAGGTAGAAGATGTTCGAGTGGTGGAGAAGATACTTCGGTCTTTAACACCGAGGTTTAAGCATATTGTTGTCACCATTGAAGAAGCTAATGATGTTGATACACTCTCCATCAATGCGTTGATGGGCAAACTTCAAATTCATAAACAAAAGATACAAAAGAAAAATGAAGCACATAATACGGAGCAAATACTTCAATCCAAGGTGGAGGCAAAAGACCAAAAAGAGAAAGATCAAGGGATTCAATTGGCCTATAGTAACAAAAGAGATGACAGCAACAACTATCGTGGTGACCGTGGTGGCAGAAGCAACTACCGTGGTCGTGGTAGAAGCATGGTCGTGGTCAAAGATGCTATAATGATGGAGGAGGCCAAAGCTCAAATTTTAACAATGAAAGAGGTGGCAGAAGAGGTGGATGTGGACGAGGTAGAAGATCAATTGGAGGTCGTAACCAATCAAGATCCAATGTTCAATGCTATAATTATCAAAAATATGGACACTATAGCTATGAGTGTTGGAACAATAAGCAAAGCAACAACATTGAATCCAACAACCAAGAAGGAGAACCGACACTTCTTTTGTCATGCCAAGAAGATGGAGACTTGAAGAATATATGGTTTTTGACTCAGGAGCCTAAAACCATATGTGTGGAAGAAAAGAGCTATTTGTTGAATTGCAAGAAGGGGAGTTTTGTGATGTGATGTTTGGGGATCTCTCCAAAGCTCCTATCAAAGGAAGAGGTAAAATCATGATTTGGCAAAAGAATGGTAAACATGATTTTATTTCCAATGTTTATTATGTGCCAAGTTTGAAGAGTAATATTCTAAGTATTGGCCAACTGTTAGAGAAGGGTTATGCAATTCATATGGAAGGACTATCTCTAACTCTAAAAGATTGGAATGGAAAAGCTGATTACTCGTGTCCAGATGGTGAAGAACAGGATATTTTCTCTTATCTTAAAGATGGAAGCACAAAATTGCTTGCAAGTGGATATCAAGGACCCTTCCTGGCTTTCGCATCTCTGGTTTGGACATTTAAATTTTGGAAGTTTGAAATTACTATCTAATAAGGGAATGGTGAAAGGACTTCCACACATAAATTATCTAAATGAAGTTTGTGAGAAGTGCACACTAGCTAAGCATGCAAAAGCTCCCTTCAAAAGTAGAAAATCTTGGAAAGCAACAAGACCATTATAACTAGTGCATACTGATATATGTGGACCTCTTCCAGAATCTTATGTTGGTAACAAATATTTATAACATTTGTTGATGACTTTAGTAGAAAGTTGTGGGTTTATTTTCTTAAAGAAAAGTCGGCTGCACTCTTTATGTTTAAATATTTCAAATCTTTGGTTGAAAAAGAAAGTAACAATAAAGTGCAGATTTTGAAATCTGATAGAGGCGAAAAATATATGTCAAATGCTTTTAGAAGCTATTGTGATGAAGGAGTTCGATATTAATTCACCGCTCCGTACTCTCCACAACAAAATGGAGTGGCCGAGAGGAAGAACCGGACCATTCTTGACATGACTAGAAGCATGTTGAAAGAGAAGAACCTTTCCGAGCATTTTTGGGCTGAAGGGGTGGCATGTGCAGCATATCTTATCAACCGAAGCCCAACAAAAGCCATCAAAGGTATGACACCAGAAGAAGCTTGGAGTGGCTACAAACCAGGAGTAAGCCATATGAAGATTTTTGGATGTATTGCCTATGCCCAAGTACCACAAGAGAAGAGGAAGAAGCTTGATGATCGAAGCCAAAAATGCATCTTTATAGGATATAGTGAGCAATCCAAAGCCTACAAATTGTATAATCCAATGACAAATAAGGTCATCATCAGTCGGGATGTGATTTTCAATGAAGATGGAGTATGGGATTGGAATGGCAAAGATTCTCATATCAAATATATAACACCTTATAATGAAGCTGAGGAGAATACAAATGAGGAAGCTACTCAACCAATCTTGTCACCAGCAAGATCATCTTCATCACCACAAGTTACACCGACTTCCTCAAGAAGTTCTATAAGCCTTGAAGAGTCAACAAGAAAGTTTAGAAGTATTAGTGATCTTTATGATGAAACAGAAGAAGTTGAACAAGTTGATTTATATTGTTTATTTGCTGATATTGAACCTCTAACATTTGATGAAGCTATGTAGAAAGTTGAATAGAGAAAAGCAATGAAGGAAGAGATTCTTGCCATAGAAAAGAATAATACTTGGGAGTTGACTTCACTTCCAAAAGGATAAAAGGCGATAGGCATCAAATGGGTGTATAAAGTGAAACGCACTGCTAATGGAGAGGTAGAAAAATACAAAGCTCGTTTGGTTGCCAAAGGCTACAAGCAAAAGAAAGGGCTCGACTATGATGAAGTTTTCGCGCATGTAGCCCATTTTGATTCAATAAAGCTCATTTTCTCACTTGCATCTCATCACAAGAGGAAAATATATCAAATGGATGTAAAGTCAGCATTTCTCAATGGCTACCTTGAAGAAGAAGTCTATATAGAGCAACTTGAGGGCTATATCCATAAAGGCATGGAAGATAAAGTGTACAAGTTATACAAAGCTTTGTATGGATTAAAGCAAGCACCGAGAGCTTGGAATGCTTGAATTGATCACTATCTTCAAGATTGTGGTTTCAACAAATGCTCTTATGAACATGCTATTTATGTAAAGAAAAAAGGAGATAATATTTTAATTATATGTATATATGTGGATAACTTATTTGTGACAGGTAATTGCATGAAAATGATATATGGGTTCAAAGCAACCATAAGCAAGGAGTTTGAAATGAGGGGAGGAGACTTGATGTCTTATTTTCTTGGCATTGAAGTAAGGCAAAGTGAAGATGACATCTTCATTTCTCAAGAAAGTTATGCTAGAAACATTCTACAAAAATTCAAAATGGAGTGCTGCAAAGAAGTAAACATCCCAGTTGCTTATGGAGGCAAGCTTAGTAAAGAAGGAGAAGGAAAGGAGGTGAACTCATCTCTCTTCAAAAGCCTTGTTAGAAGTCTTCGTTATCTTACTATAAGCTGACCTGATATTGTCTATGGAGTTGGTTTGATTAGTAGATATATGGAACATCCAAAGGAGTCACACTGGATGGCAGCAAAAAGGATTCTAAGATACCTCAAAGGAACTCTTGATCATGGTATGTTTTATACTCATTCCAATGATGCAAGTTTAATTGGTTTTTCTGATAGTGATTGGGGAGGAGATCTTGATGAACGGAAAAGCACTTCTGGTCATATCTTTTATTTTGGTACTAATGCTTTTTCTTGGAGCTCAAAGAAACAATCCATTGTTGCATTATCTACATGTGAAGCAGAGTATGTTGCAGCAGCATCATGTGCTTGTGAGGCCATATGGTTATGCAACTTATTGAAAGAATTGAGTCATTCACAAAAGGAGCCTGTGAGATATATGTTGATAATAAGTCTGCTATTGAACTAGCTAAGAATCCAGTTCAACATGGAAGAAGTAAACACATTGACACAAGATTTCATTTTCTTCGTGATCAAGTTAAGAAAGGTATTGTGAAGGTTGTGTACTGTAAATCAAATGAGCAAATTGCTGATATATTTACAAAATCACTCAAAAGTGAAGATTTTCAAAAGCTAAGAAAAATGCTTGGAGTCATGGCACCAAGAAAAAACAAGTTTACGGAAGGAAATGTTGAATATTAAACTTGTTTTAATGCACTCTTGAAAGACTAAAGGCTTCATGGGAGAAAGGAAGAGTCACTCTTGAAAAGACCAAAGGCTTCAAGGGAGAAAGGAAGAGTCACTCTTGAAAAGACCAAAGGCTTCATGGGAGAAAGGAAGAGTCATTTTAAAAAGATAAGATGGTTCAGAAATTTAAAATTGACTCTTAGTATTTTGTAATTGACTCTTAATTTTTGCAAATGTCTTTTAGTTTTTCTATGCATGTATTAAATAGTGGTATATGAAAGGACATCTAGATGTTTATAAATATGGGAGATGTTTGCCCATGAAATGTAGAAGAAAAAGAAGAAGATGATGAAAATAGAGAGATACCCAAAAGATGTATTTCCTCTAACATCTTCATAACAAGAGAGTTTATTTTTCTTATTGAAAGTATTCTCAACTTCCATCAATCTGGTATCAAAGCTCCTTGTATGCCCACCTTGTTTCCAACAACCTCGAATCAATTTCTTTTAAATAGACGGGTTATGGGGATTTTGCTGTATAATCTCAATAAATGGTGGGGAGCCCTGCTCCGTTTAAATACCATATGATGAGATATCCCAAGCTTTCCAACTTCTTTCAAACGTTTAAATGATTTTTTTAATTATTTCTGAAAATCAAACTTTTATGGAATAAATTTTACACGGTTTATTCCAGCATAACAAATTCTGTTTGCTTCGTATAGTAGATTTACAATTTAATTTTGTATATTAGATTTATATATATCAAAATTCCTTAAACTATTTTCTGGGTAACAAACAACAACAACAACAACAACAATAATAATAATAATTTATTGTAAATTTGTAATTATATTTCTCTACTTTATCTGTTTAAAAAATTAATGATGGAAACAAAATTCTGTTGAAATCTTCTACAAAATAATTATCTATAAATTAGAACATTAGTTATAGATTTCTTATTGTTGTATCAAGTATTATAATTTAAAATTATTTTGTAAAAACTAAAATTATATAAATTAATATTGCACAACGAATTACACCTAAATTCAGATATTAAAGTTTCTTTATATATACTTATTTCTATAAATAAATTAATTTCTTTTATCTTATAATACACTATTTTAGATCTTGATCGTCTTAATAGTAATAATTTTATTACATTTTGTCAAGATCTCAATATATCAAAGATTTAGAATTTTTATTTTAAATTTAATCATGGTCATATTTTAAGAACATTACGTCTGAAGAAATTTTCAAAATTAGTTCACTTTATTTATTAAGTAGGCTTGCAAGATAAGTAATGATTTGACAATTTGGATTTTCAATTATTTGCCTCGTAATAATATTTAATATCAAATAAATTATAGGTTGATTAATATATAAGTTTTGGATTTTATGAAATTATGTTTTCAATGGAAAATAAATATACACAATTAAAGTATTATTTTTACTACCAAATATTACATATGTTTGTTGGAAATCTTTTGTAAAATATATATACTTATTAAGAATTCAACTTATAAACCTTTTCCGTTCGTTTTGACAAAAAGGCCTTATTTAGTATCTAAGTTTCGTAAATTTTAAATATTTGAGAAATAATTGAAAGGCAAAAAAAAATGTTGGAATATGGATTCCACGGATGCTTAATTGAGTAAGAAAACTGGTGAAGGACTCAAACTTTGGTAGCTATTGTTAAATACCATATAGGAGCATGATCAATAGTAGCCTAGCTCTAAAGTGGCATTTGATTTATAATATATAATATTATCCAAATAAATTTTATTGATGGTAATCTTACATGGTAATCAAATTATAAAAATATAAAATTATCATGTTTGGTTTGCTTTTAAAATGTTAGCTTAAATTCCTAAGAATGCAAATATTTTTTATTTTTATTTTTTAAATAATATTAAATAATATTTATAATCTAAATAATTATTTAAATATAATATTTATATTATTACTATTTAAATTTATAATATAAATAGTATTATATTATAATTTATTTAAATAATAATTTATATTAGATTATAAATATTAATAATTTAAATTTATTTAGTATTATAAAGGTTAGAATTCATATTTTTCATTTTTGATTCACACAAATCCTAGACTATCTTTTTTTAAAAAAATTACCATTTAATACGAGATGGTAATTTTTTTATATTATATCCTATCATATCTCTATATCTCCTATTATAATATAAAAATATTTTAAATATTAAAAATTATATTAATATCAGATTTAATATTAATAATTAATATATATTATATATTAAATATTAAGTATAAATCTAGTATGAAATATTTAAATATTATGTGATGCATATTAATATATAATTATATTAAATATTATTAAATATTTATATGAAAATGAAGAGCAAATCTAATATTACCAAACCTTGATAATTTTATGCACTCATAATTGAATTATCTGGATTTATAATAATTTTATATTATTAAAAATTAAAGATTATCTTTTAGAATTTAGATTACTATATCTAACAGGAAATAGAAATCTGGTTTTCTTTTTCCTTTTTAAAACTCCTCTGCTCCGTATTTTCCTTCACCTCTCTCTCTCTCTCTCTCTCTCTCTTCAACAGATTCGACGCCATCTTCTGCCTTCATGTGAGTTTCTATGGCAATTTTTTCTTTTCTTCTTCCGATTATTTAAATATTAAAATAATTTTATATATGCATGTATTATCTCGTTTTCAGATGAAGCTTGAGAAAGAAGTTTGTAGGATAAAATAATTTCTGGAATGATTAAAGTTAACAAGATTTCAATGGTTATATGACTCGATCATTGTTCTGATGCCTATTCTGTTGCAATTATAAGTTACAGTAGCATAATTTTGAAGCAAAAGAATGAGAAAGATAAAATCTGGATCCTCTGCGGTTCACTAGTTTTTTTTTTTCAGCAATCTCTGGTTTATTAGTATAAACACCTTAAAACAGGACCATGGGTGATATCTTGATGCATGAAATTGTTGGCAGTGGAATTGGATTTTTAATAGTGGATGATTGAATAGGTTAAGGGCACAAGTTTTGCTCAGTCCAATCACTTCCATGGTTGAATTGGACCATCTTTCACTATAAAGAATCAAAACTCAATTCCAGATTTTTTTTTTTTTGAACTAGAGGAGTCCAAGCATCAAGAGTTGGAACATCTAGTATAGTTCTACCTGTATTGAGCTGCCATATAGCCTTTTTTTCCCCTCCCTTTATTCTTTATTTTTATATTATAATTTAGGGTAGGCATCATTTTTTCTTTTCCCTTGAAAAATATTATTTGTTCTATCGATGAGAACCTATAAATATTCTTTGTATTCGATGTTTATTGCTATGATAACAATCAGCTACTTATCTATTTGAGATAGCTTTATCCTTCTTCTTTATTTTTGGCTCTATTTTAAGGAGGCCCTGTGCTACTCTCCCTGTAGAGCCTTCATAGATTGTAAAATTTTCTTTAGATTTTATGAAATAGGTTGATGCATAAATAATGAGAAAAAAATAATAGAGGTATAAAGAAAACAAGAAAAAAATATTAAAAAGAGCATCAATAAAATTTATACATATTATTATAAAAGATTGATTTGATCATATTCATATTTCAACTAACTCAAATTCAACTTTACCATTTTATTTTTTTTAAATTATTTATAAAATAAAACAATACAATTTATATCGTTGCTATATAAATATATCTTTATATTGTTATATCATTCTTATACTTTAGCTTGGACTATTAGGCAATGTTTGATACAAAAAGCACTATCCCTGGATAAGTGTACGGGATAGTGTTTTTTCAGAGGATATCCCTAGAAATATCCTTTGACTATCCCTTGAATCATATCAATCACAAATGAAAAATCTGTGGGATAACTTTTTGTTATTCCCTCTGATTGTATTTGATTTAAGGGATAGGAGAGGATATCCTCCAAATTTTTTGATTAAAACCCCAAACTACCACCCTCAAGTGGAAGCTCCATCCTCCCCATGCCTGCCCCTCATCAGCAGAACCACCACTCCTCATCCTCTTCCGTCGGTGGCCCCACCGCCTCATCCACCACATCCTTTCGACTCATGACACATCTGCATCCTTGGTCTCCAGGGCTTCCCGCTCTCCGCCATCACCCTTGGCGGTGGCGCCGGCGTTGGGGATGGCAATGTCTTCATACAAGAGCACTAGATCTCCGGTATCGGAGATCTCTCCAAGCTCCAGAAGCTCGAGAAGGAGGCCACCGGAGCCTCTCCATCCTCCCCTGCCCTCGCTCTCTTCCCTCTATTCTTGGCACGGCTTTGCTTCTCCCCGCGATGGAGGCACATCCTCCTTATCACCTTCCCCAAGCAACTCATCGTGTTCGACCTCAAGTATGGCCCTCCCCCTCCTCCACGCCCCTCCCCCGTGGTTGCGGCATATCAGTGTCATATTTCTAGTGAATGCTTGTGTTGGGAGAAGCGTATTGGTTGGAGAATCAAGGCTTTGCCAAAGAACTTTATCATCAGGATCGATCATGACAATATTCCCCATATCGAGAAGTGGTGTTTGTGCTCCACTCAACTGTGCCATCGTACTCTGTTAGAACACTAGGTCCATCCTTGCACAATGTCACTCTCGATCCATGACCATTCACGGGGCGGTCTCGGTTCGCAGTCCAGATGATGGCCTGTCGGCTGAGTTGGAGAACCAGATTGAGAAGGCATAGGCATTTTAGCCTACCTTGTAGAAGCCACAAGCGAAGGACTTGCCTGGTGAGAGAAGAACAACAGAGTCATCCTCTACAGCGAGAAAAGAACGTCTTGAAAGAGAGCTTGGAGGTGATGAAGATGCTCATAAGGGAAAAGAAAGGAGATCACGAAGAGAGAAAAGAGGATGGTGAATAGAGCTTGGATTTCTCATGGTCTTACTGCTGTTTCCGTTGAACAGTTTTCAGCCGAAATAGTTTCCTTAATTTGCCTGTAAGCAGAGAGGCAGGTTCCTTTTTATTTTTGGTTATCATCCTATTAAGAACAATGTATAAAAATGCAAACTTGCAAAGGCCAAATTCGTGGTCATATTAAGAAAGTAATGTACAACTCCAATCAAATAAATTTTAAACAATTTCTTGAAAATTGATTTATTACAACAATAACTTCCTGAAAACTTTTCAATTAGAAGAATCAGCTGCAAGGGGTTCGGGTGTTTAATTTTCAAGGCCGTGATGCAAACTTTTGTCTTGGCAGCCTTGGTTTGCAGCCATTCCAGGACCTTGTGGGCGAACAAAATTGTCTTATTTGAAGCACGACTGCAACTGTTGAGTAATCCATAACGGTATGGTTTACAAACTTCCAGCTGAAACTTCCAGCTGAACACTAGAATTAAAATTGTACAGATTATTGACCTGAAGAATTAAAATTTAACAATCATAATGAACACCAGTACAGCCAGACAGATGCATAGCATGCCTAATGCTAGAAAGTTTCCTCTGGTTTCAGGAAATTGTAACACTCTAGCTGCGTCATTTCTCCACCATTTGCTGGATCAAATTGGCTTCGATAGAAACTGCATATTCATGACAACATTACATTAGGCTAAGTTTAGAACAAAGAACAAAGACACAATGGCTTGTGAAAACAACACATGCAGCCCACTCCTGGGCCCTTACAATACCCAAAGAAAATGTTAATCTCACCGACTACTGCAAACCAACATCTATCAGTATTACCTTCCCTCCATCCCAAGAAGCAAATGAACAAACTTACTTCAGCAAAGCTTAGACCATCATCTGAACGAACAGCAAAATGTCAGACCATCATCAGGATGAACAGTAAAATGTGTCAATCCGAAACATAGCAGAAAATAATACCAGAAACGCTGCCAGTGTCTGAGTTTGCTCCCTCAGATAGCCCTCAGATAGCGAACACAAACCCTTGCAGGAGCCCCAGCCGATTCTCCAAGCTGGAGATCGCGAGACAGCGAGATGAAGATGTTCTTCTGGGGCAGCCCTATCTTCACGGGAGAGCGAGTCGAAGACGGGTTTATAAAAGGTGAGAAAGAGGAGGGCCGGAGTTCGAATCAAGACGGGAGGAGAAGGTTTCGGTAGGGAGGAGGGAGACGGGAGCAGGTTCCGTGCATGGAGACGGGAGCAGGAGATAACGCTAGGGAGACGGCCGCTCGGGGAGGATGGAGATTGAATCAACATATAAGCTAGAGGTGGTTGAGTACTTTGTCACTTTTATTGATGATTACTCAAGATATGGTTTCATTTACCTAATGCAAAGAAAGTCTAAGACTTTTGAAAAGTTTTGAAAATTTCCAGTAGAAGTTGAAAAACAATTAGGTAAATCACTGAAAACATTGCGATCAGATCGAGGTGGAGAATACCTTGATATAGAATTCAAGGATTACCTTATTGAGCATGGAATTGTTTCACAGCTCATAGCTCCGAGAACTCCACAGCAAAATGGTGTTGCAGAAAGGAGGAACCAAACATTGTTAGATATGATAAGATCAATGATTAGTTATTCCTCACTACGGATATCATTTTGGAGACACGCCTTACAGAACAATGCATATTTTGAATGTTGTACCATCAAATCTGTATCCAAGATACCCTTAGAGATGTGGAATGGGCAAAAACCGAGTTTACATCATTTTCGCATATGGGGGTGTCTAGTTCATGTTCTTATGGGCAAATCTGGAAAGCTAGAACCGAACAGAAGTGTGTCTATTCGTTGGCTACCCAAAAGGCACTAGAGGAGGTTTGTTTTATTTTATAGTCCACAAGAAAAAAAGTGTTTGTGTCGACAAATGCCACTTTTCTTGAAATGATTGTATACATAAATTCAAGCCTCCAAATAAAGTTATACTCGAAGAGTTGCTCAAAGATCTGATTACCACTCAATCAACAAGAGTTGTTGAAATTAGTAAAGAAGAAACCACAGCTCCTAATCAGAATATATGGTGCCTAGACGTAGTGGAAGGGTTATCAGAACCCGAGCCCGCTATAGACAGGATAGCGAAGCAAATGTCCTTTCAGATGATTCTTGATGATATATTAACTCTCCCGGTACGCAGGTAGTTGGGTCAAACACACCAATGTACTACAGCAGCCTCTCTTATTGGTATGTCCCTAATATCCCTACCGTACGCCCGTTTTGTAAAATAATCCAGGGTACTACCAGTAGCCTCCCCTTTGGACTATCCCTAAAACGAGAGAAATAGAAATCAAGAACGTCTTGCCCTCTTTATTTTTTGATCAGGATAAAATTTTAAATAGATCTTTTCCAAACTTAAAATAAAACCACTATCTAAAATAAGTTTGCAAGTTCCAATGACTTCCACATGTGATGACATCTTGTTTCCAGAATAGATGCAGCATTCACTTCCCATTTGTTTCCGCAGGTTTTGCAATCCCTGCAAGGAGTTTGTAACATGGATTGAAGAACCAGAGTCAATCCACCATGTGTCTTGAGTAACATTAATCATGTTAGATTCATAACAGACAAAAGAGAGTTGAGTACCTTTCTTGTCAAGCCACTGTTTGAACTTGGCACAATCCTTCCTCAAATGCCCTTTCTTCTTGCAGAAGAAACATTTGGAACTTTTTGAATGTCCCCTTTGGCAGGAATCTTGCCCTTGTCCTTTGCTTGAAATTTCTTTTTCTTTCCTGGTGTTGTCAAATTTACCTTCTCACCCTCTTCCACAGCAAGTCTACCCTCCTCTTGAACACACATGGTCATAAGTTCATTAATTGACCATTTATCCTTATGTGTGTTATAAGAGATCTTAAATGGGGCATATTGCGGTGGTAGAGTGTTGAGAATGTAATGCACTAGAAAAGAGTCAGACATCTCAACTTCAAGTCTCTTTAATTGAGCCGCAATGTCCCTCATCCTCATAATGTGGTCATGTACACCGCGTATACCACTCAGTTTTATGGATGAGAACTGGTGAATTACACTACAAGAAAATACTGAAATAGCGACGCAAGTTTAGCGACGCATCATTGCGTCGCTAAATTGCGACCACTTTGCGACGCCTCTGTGACAACAAAATATTGCGACGCAATTAGCGACGCATTAGCGCATAGCGACTCAATTAACCAGAAAATTAAAAAAAATTAATATTTTAATATTGCGATGCAAATAATGCATCGCAATATTTTAAATTAAATTTTTATAAAATTTAAATATCAGAAAAAAATATTGCGACGCACTGAGTTGCGTCGCAATGTTTTGAACAGAATTAAATTTGTTAAATAGCGACGCATTAGCGACGCAATAAAATAGAAAATTAAAGAAATTATTTTAAATTTAGCGACGCACCGATTGCGTCGCAAATAATTTAAATGAAATTAAATTTGATAAAATTTAAATATCGGAAAAAAATATTGCGACGCAACACAGTGCGTCGCAATGTTTTTAAAAGAATTAAATATATTAAATAGCGACGCATTAGCGACGCAATAAACAAGAAAATTAGAAAAATTATTTTTAATTCAGCGACGCATAAATTGCATCGCAAATAATTTAAATGAAATTAAATTTTTTAAAGTATAAATTAAATTAAATTTTAGAAAATTAGAGAAATTAAATTAAATTAAATTTTTAGAAAATTAGAGAAATTAAATTAAATTTAAATGAAATTAATTTTTTTAAAGTATAAAGTCCGGGATCGGTCATGGCGATCGGGATCAGGGCTTGGATCGATCGCAACCGTCGGATCGTCGATCACCGATCGGACCGATCGCAACGGTCCGGGATCGGTCGTGGCCGATCGGGATCAGGGCTTGGATCGATCACAACCGTCGGATCTTTGCCAATTGGACCGATCGCAATGGTCCGGGATCGGTCG
>UESW01003966.1:1334166-1362835 GCA_900491605.1 Calamus simplicifolius | reverse complement strand
CAGCACAGCAACTTCCAGCTGCTACATATTCAGCTTCAGTAGTTGATAATGCAACTGAATTTTGCTTTTTGCTAAACCATGTGATTAAGTTACTTCCTAAGAAATGGCATGCACCACTTGTGCTTTTTCTATCTAATTTACATCCAGCATAATCAGAATCTGAATATGCAATTAGATTTAATGTGGAGTCTAGAATACCATAAACCTACATTTTTTGTTCCACTTAATATCTTAGTATTCTTTTAACAGCTATTAAATGTGATTCTTTAGGTTCAGATTGAAATCTAGCACAAACATACTGCAAACATAATATCTGGTCTACTTGCTGTTAAATAAAGAAGGGATCCGATAATACCTCGATAATACTTTTGATCAACCTTCTTACCTTCTTCATCTTTGTCCAGCTTGCATGAAGGACTCATTGGTGTTCCGAGGGGTTTCATTGATTCCATACCAAACTTTTTAGTTCTCTTGTGTATTTTGTTTGGTTGATAAAGATTCCTCTTTGCTTTGTTTGATCTGGAGTCCAAGGAAGAAGTTGAGTTCTCCCATCATGCTCATCTCGAATTCTCCCTGCATTAACTTTGCAAATTCTTGACAAGAGAATCGTTAGTAGCACCAAAAATAATGTCATCTACGTATATTTGTACTACAAGTAAATCTTTACTTTTTCTTTTCAAAAACAAGTTTTATCAACATTTCCTCTTGTAAAATCATTTTCTATTAAGAATTTACTTAACCTATCATACCAAGCTCTAGGTGCTTGTTTCAAACCATATAAAGCTTTGTGCAATTTAAAAACGTGATTTGAAAATTCGTGATCTTCAAAACCTGGTGGTTGTTCTACATAAACTTCTTCATTTATAAATCCATTTAAAAATGCGCTTTTTACATCCATTTGAAATAGTTAATGTTCATATGACATGCAAATGCAAGTAAAAGTCTAATGGCTTCTAATCTAGCTACAGGTGCAAAGGTTTCATCAAAATCAATACCTTCTTCTTGATTATATCCTTTAGCAACCAATCTAGCTTTGTTTCTAATTACTATGCCATTTTCATCTAGTTTATTTCTAAAAATCCATTTTGATCCTATTACTGAATGATTTTTAGGTCTTTCAACTAAAGTCCAAACATTATTTCTTGTAAATTGATTTAATTCTTCTTGCATTGCTAACATCCAATTATTATCTTTTTCAGCTTCTTCTATAGTTTTAGGTTCAATTTGTGATACAAATGCAAGATGATTACTAATATTTCTCATATATGATCTAGTTCTTATTCCTTGAGATGGATCACCTATAATCAATTCCTTAGGATGACTATGAGCATATCTCCAGTCTCTTGGAAGATCTACATCATTATGATCAATATTGACATCATCGTCCTTATGTGAATCATCATCTTTAGCTTCTTGCTCATGATCAGAAGATACTTCAATATTAAGTTTTTCAAGATCTTTTTCAATTATGTTTGTATCTTCCTCATCATCAATCTTTTCAGAACTAGATGCTAAAGACTCATCGAAAACTACATGAATGGATTCTTCAACTACTAAGGTTTTCTTGTTAAAGATTCTATAAGCTTTACTAGTTGTTGAATATCCTAGAAAAATTCCTTCATCAGATTTAGCATCAAATTTTCCTAAGTTGTTTTTACCATTATTATGAATGAAACATTTACATCCAAATGCATGAAAGTATTTTATATTTGGTTTTCTTTCATTCCATAATTCATAAGGTGTTTTCTTTAATATTGGTCTTATTAAGGCTCTATTTAAGATGTAACATGCTGTGTTAATAGCTTCCGCCCAAAAGTACTTTGGTAAGTTGCTTTCGCATAGCATGGTACGGGCCATGTCTTCTAGAGTCCTATTTTTCTTTCAACTACACCGTTTTGTTGTGGAGTCCTAGGGGCTGAAAAATTATGATTAATTCCATTTTCAGAACAAAAACTTTCAAATAAGTGATTTTCAAATTCTGTTCCATGATCACTTCTTAGAGATACTATAGTAGTGTTTTTCTCATTTGTGACTTTCTTGAAGAATTTCAGGAATATCGAGAAAGTCTCATCTTTGTGAGCTAAAAACATTACCCAAGTATATCTAGAATAATCATCTACAATCACTAGACCATATTTCTTTCCTCCTAGACTTGTGGTTCTAGTTGGTCCGAAAAGGTCCATGTGAAGTAGCTCTAAAGCCCTAGAAGTTGAAACAACATTTTTAGATTTGAAAGAACTTCTAGTTTGTTTTCCAAATTGACATGCATCACAGATTTTGTTATTTTCAAAATCTAATTTAGGTAAACCTTTAACTAAATCCATTTTAATTAGTTTTGAAATAAGGTGTGTGCTTGCATGACCTAATCTACGATGCCACAACCAACTAATATCATTTATGTTAGCATTGTCAGCAATTAGGCAATGACTACTTTCAGATAATTTGTCTAAGTCAACTAAGTACACATTGCCATGTCTATAACCAGTAAAAACAATGCTATCATCAATAGAATTAGTTACAGTGCAAATAGAAGATTTAAATGAAACATTAAAGTTTTATCACATAATTGGCTTATACTAATTAGATTATGCTTAAACCATCAACATAAAGTACATTATCAATAAATGTAGATGGAGTTATGCGAACTTTACCAAGGCCCATAATTTGACCTTTACCGTTATCGCCAAACGTCACAACTCCACCTTTCTTTTCTTCCAGGGTGATGAATTCATCTTTGTCACCCGTCATATGTCTTGAGCAGCCACTATCAAGGTACCACTTTTTCTTTGATCTTTTGGCTACAAGACATTCCTGCAACATAATTTAAACTTTATGTTTAGGTACCCAAGCTTTCTTGGGTCCTTCATGGTTAGTAGCAACAAAATTGTTCCTTTCGGAACCCATATTTTCTTTGCTTTAATATTTAACTTGTTGTTATTATTTAATGTTTTGCATTCAAATGATTTATGACCTTTTTCATTGCATTTAAAACAAGTTATATTACTTTGGTTGGCTTTTACAAAAATATTCTTTAAAGATTTTTTTTCCTTAATGTGTTATACCCTAAACCTGCTTTGTCAAAAACAGCTTTTTGACTATCTAAAATCATATTAAGTTTAGTTGAGCTTAGAGTAAATTTCTCAACAATGTCTTTATACTTTTTAACATCTTTCTTAAGAAATCATTTTCATTAGAGATTGATTCTTTTTCTTTAATTAGATTTTCATTTTCAGATTTAATCAAATCAATCTTGTGAACACAATCATTCTTTTCATTAAGTGTTTCCTTTTATCTTTTAAATTTAACTACTAGATAATTCATTTTCTCTTTAATTAAATTTAAGTTTTCAGTTTTCAAGATTTGTGTTTCTTTTTCAACTTTGAAATCAATCATTAATTCATTGAAAGCTTCAAACATTTCATCAAATGTAAATTCATCATCGGGGGTTTCGGAACTTACCTCTTCGTTGTCGTCGTTGTTGGCCATGAAGCAGATATTGGCAACTTCCTTTTGTTCTTCTTCTTCGACAAGAAGATTCATCAGACCATGTTGCCATGTATGCTTTCTTCTTTTTCTTGTAGGCCTTTTTCAGCAAAGGACAATCATATTTAAAGTGCCCTGGCTTTTTACACTCATAACATACTAAGGGCTCTTTTTCTTTTTCTTTCTCCTTGTCCTTTTTCTTATCTTTTTCTCCATCAATTCTTGCTCCAAATTTCTTTTTATGGAAGGGCCTTTTTCTCATAAACTTTTTGAATTTTTTGGCCAAGAGAGCAGTTTCATCATCATCCTCATCATTACTTTCACTGCTGCTCTCTTCCATTTCTGCAGTCTTGAGGGCAAGTGTTTTCTTTCTTTTTGTTTCCTCCTCAACATGCTGCTTCATTGTCAGCTCGTGGGTCATTAGGGATCCTAGAAGCTCCTCTAAAGGTAATGCATTGAGGTCCTTTGCTTCTTGGATAGCAGTGACTTTTGCTTCCCACGCTCTTGGTAGTGACCTAAGAATTTTGCGCACAAGGTCAGCATTAGAATAAATTCTACCAAGACTCTTTAAACCATTCACAATATCAGTGAATCTAGTGAACATGCATGTGATGGTTTCAGTTTGTTCCATTGTAAACAATTCATATTTATGAACCAAAATATTTATCTTTGATTCTTTTACTTGGTTTGTTCCTTCATGAGTTATTTCCAACCTATCCCAAATTTCTTTTGCGGAATTACATGTTGAGATTCGGTTGAATTCATTTGAGTCTAAGGAACAATATAAAATATTAATGGCCTTAGCATTTAGTTGTGCCATTCTCCTATCATTATCATTCCAATCCCTTTCGGGTTTAGGAACAATAGTGCCATCAATAAGGTGTGTGGGTGTGCTAGGTCCATTTATTATTACTCCCCACAATTCATAGTCAGAAGCTTGAATGAATATTCTCATTCTAGCTTTCCAATATGAATAGTTGGTTCCATTAAATAAAGGAGGTCTATTCGTAGAATGACCTTCAGCAAAACATGAACCACTTTGTGTTGCCATAAGGATCTTTAGCCCTTGATCGTGAGATCAAATTCTAAATGAGCACTTGCTCTGATACCAATTGTTGGCCCAGATGGCAACCCAAGAGGGGGGGGGGTGAATTGGGTTCTTAAGAATTTAAGACTTTTTGAAATGTTTTAAACAGATTTGCTTAAGATGTGCAAGTGAGTGAAATTAAATGAGAAGCAATCCACAAGCAAATAAAGAGAGATAGAGAGAGAGAAAATATAGCACGGCAAACACAAGATAATTTTATAGTGGTTCGGTGCAACCAACACCTACGTCCACTCCCAAGATTCACTTGGGTCCACACTATAATCTCCTCAGATTACAGTCGAGTTGTTTTCCAAGCTCACAACTCAAACTTGTTTTTTCCGGGATCACAACGAACCCAGCTGGTTTTACTCGGGCTTACCAGCACAAAACCCTACACGTTTTTTTCACGGGCTCACAACTAACCCAAGCTTAAACAAGCTTAACCCGAGGTAAAACTACCTCCTCTAGTTCAATCCCCCAGATTGAACTAAGCAAAAATAAGATAAGTATTGTGTGTGATTACAAAGCTCCTCAATGAGCAAATATACAAATTAAGAATAACAAGGTTTAGAAAAGCCTGATTTGAAGATAGGTTGGCTTTTGATCTTTTCTTCTTTTGTTCTTTTCTTCTTCTCCTTGCTGGATTGAATCAAGCCTCAGCTCCGATTCTTCGTGGTTGAAGCAGTTGAGAAGGGTTGAAAAGCAAAAAACGAATCTCCTTTCTCCAAGTTGGGAAATCTTCCAAGACTTTGATTTGAACGCTTTGGATTCCTCTTGAGCTTTTTGGAGTGGAGTGGATTTGAGCTAGAAGGTTTTCCTCTCAAGATTCAAGCTCACGGATTTTTGAAATGGGATTTGTCTATCTCAGATTTTCTCTCTTTGTTTTTCAGATTTTCCGTTCTTTTCCTCTCCTTTTTTTGAACAATAGACTTCCCTTTTTATAGATTTCTTTTACACCACTTTTGGAATAAAACTATCCGTTGGAGTGTACCTTGTATCAAAATATATCCGTTAGAAATGAGTAAAAATAGAAATATTACCGTTAGAGCTGATCTGGAAACTTTATTTTTCGTTCCAGGTGGGTTGGAGTCGACTCTAACTTTTCTGGAGTCGGCTCTAGCTCGAGGCGTTTTAAAATGATATTTCCAGAGTCGTCTCTAGCTTTTCTGGGGTCGACAAGAATCTTTTCCGGAGTCGACTCTAACTTACCCGGAGTTGACTCTAGGTTGGAGCCAGAAAAATTGACTTTCTGCTTCGTCTGTGAGAGTCGACTCTAATAGTCTCGGAGTCGACTCTAATGACCGTGCCAGTTCCGGAGTCGGCTCTGTGATTCTCGGAGTCGACTCTAATATCTGCAATTCTTACCTAGACATTAGATTCGATCCAGAACACATTGTAACTCCTGATTTTGATCTTTCAATAGTCTTATAGGCTGAAACACTAAATCAAAATCATCAGAGCCTTCAAAAATTATACTCAAATAGTTTTGTTAATCATCAAAATCATCAATTGGGTCAACACGATGCATTTTAGTGCATCACAATATTTAATAATAATTTTATTTTTAAAAATTAATATTAAATATAGCGACGCATTTGCATGCGTCGCAGTTTCATCGCAGAGAGTCGCAATATTGCGACGCAATTGCGACAAAGGGGTATTGCGACGGACAGTTGAGCGACGCGTCATTGTGTCGCTATTGCGTCGCAATATCATGTTTAGCGACGCAATTGTGACGTATTTGGGCGTCGCAATATTTAATATCTCTTGTAGTGTTAGGGTGCTAGCTAAAGCCTTGTCTGAAGATACAAATTGATCACCGATCGCCTTCAGCAAGACACGGACATTGTCATAATGCTCAAGGGAACCCCTGATGCCATCTGAGATCTTTGTCTTTATGAACATTATTGAGAGACGATTAGATCGCTCCCATTTTTCATAAAGAACAGAATCTTCAGAAGGCGGTTCATCCTTCCTTATGGCGTAATCAATGTCCTTGCACCCTAGATGAAGGAGAGTTCTCTCCTTCCAAATTTTATAATTGTCCCCTCTGAGCTCAGGAACATCACAAATCATATCAGAGAAATTAACAGGCTAACAAACTGCAAAAATTAAATAACCATACTCATGTTACAAAACTTTGAAGCTCTTTAAACAAAATGACATATCCACCAATGTAAAATACGTCAAAATATGAATCTACTGACATAAAACTTGCCTGTGGGCCGAAGTATTAATTCAATTAGATTCACATTTAAACTATATGATAAAAATTATCAAATTATGCCCTTAATTTCTAATCCCTGTGGGTAAATTAGAAAAATATAATTTGATATTTTATCCTAATTAATTATATAAATATAACAAAATTTTCTATGGAATAAATTTTATTATATCCATATAATTAATTATAATTAATGTCTATTATTTATGTGATTTATTAACTTTATTATACAATTTTATAATTAAGGATGCTGTGGCTACTCCTCAATTATTCAATTGTATTTATCACTTAGACATTATTTAAATTTTATGCTCAATTATGTCACTTAAGATGCATGCATAATTCATAAAATTTATGCACACAAATTCTAAATATAATTGAACATAAATATGCCAGGCTAATGGCCCATCACTTAATGAACGAGCCAACAACCCGTCATCCTCACCCAATTCCAATAGTTTAATTTAACCAAAAATATCTCAATCACCTCAATATTTTTGGATCAGATGTGTCCAGACTGCTGCAATCCAGCCTGCTACAGTTCAGATTGTGTGCACGGCCCAGCCTCACTGCTGGCCCAGACAACAGAGCCAATCAGATGCTGGACCAGCCCTGATTGGGCCCAGATGCCCGCTGGGCCAGCTCCTGGCCCAGGCCGCTGGGCCAGCGCCTGGCCCACCCATAAAAACTAGAGTCTTGGACCATTACAAACCATGATCATATAACAACACTAGTTTAACAACTGTTACCCATGTAAATTAAGTAATCTTTGGATTCCTTTTTTAACATGACATTAACCTACAAGGAGTCATTGTCATGATAGTAATCACTGATTTTAATTGTTATGCTCAGTTCTTTAATATTGAATTGATTTCTTTTTTAAACACAGATCCCAGAGGAGGAGGCTGCTTCTAAAGCTTTTATGGGTTCTAGGTCTTCAAAGGTCTCTCCTTCCACTTTGCGAAACCAATTATTTCAAGATGATGCAGCTACACATGCGGAAGAATCATTCGATATGGAAATGGAATCAAGCTCTGTTGAACATATAGAGAATGGTTATATGACTCCAAGACCTCGTGGCAGATCAGCAATATATAGAATGTCTCGTTGCTCATTCAGTGACTAATACTATATATAGAATGAAGTAGAAAGGTCATGACATATGATAAATCAGTATATACCCCAGTATTAGTCACTGAATGAGCCTTAAAATATTTTAATATATTAATTATTTTTAAAAATTTAATGATGAATGTTTGGATCGAGTTATGAATGTTTCGATCAATATTTAAATGTAATGAAATTGTATTCACCGTTTTAATTTTTAATATTTTATTTTTTAAAAAAAATTAATTAGCGATACATTAGCGATTGAAATTGCATCGCTAATATTTCTAAAATATTATTATTAAATATTGTGATGCAATGACCTGGCATCGCAATATTTTAAAAGAAATTAATTAGCGACGCATTAGCGACTCAAATTGCATCACTAATATATCTAAAATATTATTATTAAATATTACGATGCAGTGACCTGGCATCATAATATTTTTTTTAAAAATTAATTAGCGACGCATTAGCGACCTAAATTGTGTCGCTAATATATCTAAAATATTATTATTAAATATTACGACGCAACTAAATGCGTTGCAATATTGCGACGTAATTGAATGCGTCGCAATATTTAATAATAATATTAAATATTAAAAATTAGTTTTAAAATTAGCGACGCATTTAGGATGCATCGCAATATTGCGATGCATTTAGGTTGCGTCGCAATATATTGCGACGCATTTAGTGCGTCGCAGAAAGTCGCTGTTAAGTGACGTAATTGCGACAAATTGATATTGCGATGATCATCGTAGCGACGCCATCATTGCGTCGCTAATGCGTCGTAATAGCATGTTTAGCGACGCATTAGCGACGTATTTGGGCGTCGCTATATTTTTGTTCTCTTGTAGTGACCAAAGCTATGTAGTGGCACCTAGCAAGCGTTCAAGCTTATAGTCTCACATGCTATCAAACAATGAAGCTTACCGCTCATATTTCTCCTAATGATAACTTAATTTAGCTCTTAGAGAAGCATCTTTATTTGCTAGCTAAAAAGTAGGGAAATGGCAATTCCTACCTATGCTTCTTGGTACGTAGAGACTCATAATTCCAAGAAACAGTGATGTCGAGTCAATAGTCATACCAGTTTAAACCATATGATAAATCATTTTAAAAAAATGAAGTAACAAAAATGATTTAGCAAAATGTTGCAGCAAACTATTTGACTCATGGTTGAGAGTGAGACAAATTAAACTTGATCAACTACTTTGAAGCATTGCTATGTGTTCTACTTTCACATGTTACTATGCATTCTGTCCATATAGGAAACATCATGACAATGACAGAATACCAGTCATCAACATGAGTGACATAGGTACAAGAATTTTGAGTGAAAAATCATAATTTATGTATATATTAAACAAAACATTGCCTGTATATGTTAAACAAGACATTTTGAATCTGAACAAACCTTGTACTGTTAATAACAACATTTGACAAAAAATATCTCAACCTTATTCAAATGGACTAACTTTGCACATATAATGATGAGGACAGGCATCATTATATACTACTACCATAAAATTCAGTCTTTTCATATAGTTATAGGCAGCCCATATATCACTCAGAGCCTTAAAAATCTCTGCCATTGTCCATCCAACAAAACAAACTTCTTTTTCCCTTTGCATCGCAATCTTTATTCTATAACTTCTGCTCTTTAATTCATTCATGCTATATGGTTAACGAGGAAGATAGTATTTCAATTCTATGCTTTCTGTAGTTTGTTTAAGAACATCAAATTTTTAAAACGGCTTTGGCCGGCACAACCAATCATTAGTCTCCTTAATAATCACGATCATTTATGTCCTTGACCTTAGTCATCCATGTCCATAAAAATTTTAAAGCTTTGCCTCAGATACTTCTGAATGAAGTTAACAAATTAACAAGTCTGCATCAAGCCCTCTTTTGCTCAAATTTGTTTTGACCAGGAACTCACAATATTGTTTGCTAAGATTAGCAACATATATAGATGGCAGTCATGGAACTTAGACATATTCAGCAGAAGAAATATAGTTTAAAATTTTAAAAATAAATAAATAAATTTTAAATTTTATTTAAATTTTATTTTTTTATTATTTGTATAATTTTAGGTCACATCTAATGTTTTGATAAATTTAATATTTAAATGTTACTTGATTATGTTGAACTTTTAATTGGAACAAAAAACCTCTTTCGGTGAAGAGGATGCAGTGGGAACGTATTCTCCCATGGGTGCCCTTAAATTTGTGAATAAGTAATCTAGGTGCTGGCAAATTAATTATTTTTTAAGCCTTTTTCCAACTACTTGGGAAAACGATTAAAGTGTTGTGAATAACTAATCTCTAGGTGCTGGCAAATTATTTTTTTTTTCAAAAACAAATTCATGCATCAGGCCGATATTGACATGCATTATTATCACTGCTCCTGCAAAGCTGATAAAATCAAATATTTGAAAAGCTAACAAAATGAAATGTTTGGAAAGAAAAATCCAAGTAGGACTGATCACCCCATACAAAAGATACATATAGGGAAAATGAATAATATGACTCAAGCTAAATACAAATATTTAAACAAAGCACCATAACTTTATACAGTGGCCATAACTTTAGCTTTCGATCGCACCATAAAGCTTGGAAGATACTCTTGTCAGAAGACTAATCATCCAAATACATCAGAGAGATAACATCAGAAACTCGTGGCCTCAAATAAAATAACAATGGCCTTATATATAAACAAAAGGCTAAAACTGATTATAAAGTTCAAGTCAACCAAGTTACAGCAAGCAATATTCCAGAAGGAAGATAAGAGGCGAAAACAAACTATTCATGCATGTCCACGTACATGATAATTCTTTAGTAATATATTCTTTTCAAAGGTCACGTTGGAGCTCCCTGTGTCTTCCTTCTTCTATGCTGCCACTTATAATTCTTGCACTGCAACCGGTCATACTTCAAAGGAAACGAACGATCTTCTTGATGTGCCGTCCCGAGACCGACATCTTCACCACAATCGCCGTATCTTCTTTGAAGATATCAAAGAAATGCTCCATCGTCTCCGTTCTTGGCTCGAAGTAGCTCTCGGTCTCAAACGCCGTCACCTTCACGGTAGGGTGGATGTCCACGGTGGCTACGCTCCCATCCGCAGTCACAGTAAAAATCATCCCCTCAAACACCGTGCAGTCATACCAACCTTCTCCATCCGCCGGCATGGTTCCAGGGGAAAGCAAGCAAAAAATCTGAAATTGGTCCATATTTTAGTATCAAAACAATCCGGAGAAAAAAAAAGAGAGAAAAAAAAATTGCTGTAGAAACTTACGTAAAGTTAGAAGATGGCGTTGAGTCTCTCTTGAAGGGCAGACGTGAAGCAGAAAGCATGAAGTAGAAAGGAGTCATGTACGTGGGTTTTTAAGGGAGGCGGGGAAGCAAAGGGAATTTCACTTGGAGTAGGAGTCCTAACCAAATTAAACTGGTTTAATTTTGTTAGGACTCCTACTCCAAGTGAAATTGTTTAATTAATCTGGCCGGTTTGGTAATGCGGATCGAAATTATATGACTCTTTTATTTTTCGTCCGATATGGGAATATCTTTTTTTTTAATCTTTTACTTGAGGTTGGATTCCTTTTCTACCCTTGGATTGATATGTTAGTTTAAACGCCTTATAACAGGACCATGAGTAATGATGGTCTCCGTTTTCACTTCCATGGTGGTTGAATTGATCAATTCCAGATTTTTTTTTTTTTTTTTTTTCAACTAGAGGATTTAGAGTCCAAGAATCAACAGTTGGAACATCTAGTACACTTCTATACGTTGCCATATAAATTGTTTCCACACACTCTCTCTCCTTTGAGAGGAGCTTCTTGTTGCATTGTTTAATCTACTGATACAGAATACGTAGTGATATTGCCTGAGGACGTGTGGATATTTCTTTGTATTAGATGTTTTATCCTTTCTTATTTACTTTTGGCTTTATCTCTCGAGATAGACTCTAACTCATAGGTATATAAATTAAGATCATCTTCTCCTAAAATTGTTTTTCATTGTATTTTCTTAAAATTTATAGCTCCAGCTATTTATTAAACTTTTATTGACTAACAAACCTCGAATCAATTTCTTTTAAATAGACGGGTTATGGGGATTGTGCTGTATAATCTCAATAAATTGTGGGGAGCCCTGCTCCGTTTAAATACTATATGATGAGATATCCCAAACCTTCCAACTTCTTTCAAACATTTAAATTATTTTTTTAATTATTTCTGAAAACCAAATTTTATGGAATAAATTCTAACGGTTTATTCCACTATAACAAATTCTGTTTGCTTCGTAGATTTACAATCTAATTTTATATATTAGATTTATATATATCAAAATTCCTTAAACTATTTTCTGGGTGACAAACAATAATAATCATAATAATCATAATCATAATCATAATTTATTGTAAATTTGCAATTATATTTCTCTACTTTATCTGTTTAAAAAATTAATTACTGGAAACAAAATTCTGTTGAAATCTTCTACAAAATAATTATCTATAAATTAGAACATTAGTTCTAGATTTCTTATTGTTGTATCAAGTATTATAATTTAAAATTATTTTGTAAAAACTGAAAATTATATAAATTAATATTGCACAACGAATTACACCTAAAATTCAGATATTAAAGTTTCTCTCTCTCTCTCTCTCTCTCTATATATATATATATATATATATATATATATCAATACTTATTTCTATAAATAAATTAATTTCTTTTATCTTATAATACACTATTTTAGATCTTGATCGTCTTAATAGTAATAATTTTATTACATTTTGTCAAGATCCTAATATATCAAAGATTTAGAATTTTTATTTTAAATTTAATCATGGTCATATTTTAAGAGACATTACGTCTGAAGAAATTTTCAAAATTAGTTCACTTTATTTATTAAGTAGGCTGGCAAGATAAGTAATGATTCGACAATTTGGATTTTCAATTATTTGCCTCGTAATAATATTTAATATCAAATAAATTATAGGTTGATTAATATATAACTTTTGGATTTTATGAAATTATGTTTTCAATGGAAAATAAATATACACAATTAAAGTATTATTTTACTACGTACCAAATATTACATATGTTTGTTGGAAATCTTTTGTAAAATATACATCCTTATTAAGAATTCAACTTATAAACCTTTTCCTTTCGTTTTGACAAAAAAGGCCATATTTAGTATCTAAGTTTTGTAAATTTTAAATATTTTGAGAAATAATTGAAAGGCAAAAAAAAAATGTTGGATTATGGATTCAACGGATGCTTAATTGAGTAGGAAAACTGGCGAAGGACTCAAACTTTGGTAGCTATTGTTAAATACCATATAGGAGCATGATCAATAGTAGCCTAGCTCTAAAGTGGCATTTGATTTAATAATATAATATTATCCAAATAAATTTTATTGATGGTAAACTTACATGGTAATCAAATTATAAAAAATATAAAATTATCATGTTTGGTTTGCTTTTAAAATGTTAGCTTAAATTCCTAAGAATGAAAATATTTTTTTTTTTTTTTTTTTTAAATAATATTAAATAATATTTATAATCTCAATAATATTATTTAAATATAATATTTATATTATTATACTATTTAAATTTATAATATAAATAGTATTATATATTATATTTATTTAAATATAATAATTTAATATATTAGAAGATTATAAATATTAATAAATTTAAATTTAAATTTATATAGTATTATATAAAGGTTAGAATTCATATTTTTCATTTTTGATTCACACAAATCCTAGACTATCTTTTTAAAAAAAATTACCATTTAATACGAGATGGTAATTTTTTTATATATATATATCCTATCATATCTCTATATCTCCTATTATATAAATATAAAATAATATTTTAAAATATTAAAAATTATATTAATATCAGATTTAATATTAATAATTAATATGATATATTATATATTAAATATTAAGTATAAATCTAGTATGAAATATTTAAATATTATGTGATGCATATTAATATATAATTATATTAAATATTATTAAATATTTATATGAAAATGAAGAGCAAATCTAATATTACCAAACCTTGATAATTTTATGGACTCATAATTGAATTATCTGGATTTATAATAATTTTATATTATTATAAATTAAAGATTATCTTTTAGAATTTAGATTACTATATCTAACAGGAAATAGAAATCTGGTTTTCTGTTTCCTTTTTAAAACTCCTCTGCTCCGTATTTTATCCTTCACCTCTCTCTCTCTCTCCCTCTCTCTCTCTTTCAACATATTCGACGCCATCTTCTGCCTTCATGTGAGTTTCTATGGCAATTTTTTTCTTTTTCTTCTTCCGATTATTTAAATATTAAAATAATTTTATATATGCATGTTTTATCTCGTTTTCAGATGAAGCTTGAGAAAGAAGTTTGTAGGATAAAATAATTTCTGGAATGATTAAAGTTAACAAGATTTCAATGGTTATATGACTCGATCATTGTTCTGATGCCTATTCTGTTGCAATTATAAGTTACAGTAGCATAATTTTGAAGCAAAAGAATGAGAAAGATAAAATCTGGATCCTCTGCGGTTCACTAGTTTTTTTTTTTCAGCAATCTCTGGTTTATTAGTATAAACACCTTAAAACAGGACCATGGGTGATATCTTGATGCATGAAATTGTTGGCAGTGGAATTGGATTTTTAATAGTGGATGATTGAATAGGTTAAGGGCACAAGTTTTGCTCAGTCCAATCACTTCCATGGTTGAATTGGACCATCTTTCACTATAAAGAATCAAAACTCAATTCCAGATTTTTTTTTTTTGAACTAGAGGAGTCCAAGCATCAAGAGTTGGAACATATAGTATAGTTCTACCTGTATTGAGCTGCCATATAGCCTTTTTTTTCCCTTCCTTTATTCTTTATTTTTATATTATAATTTAGGGTAGGCATCATTTTTTCTTTTCCCTTGAAAAACAATTATTTATTCTATCGATGAGAACTGTTGCTGCCAGATCACTTTTAATGAGCGTTGGGTAAGAAGAAATCTTCGCGGGCCTTTGAGGGGATGGCGGGCCCCTTCCTCCACTCAGGAACCTGCAAGAAAAGTCCCAAACCGGTGACTCCGGCGGGGACCCTCCAACGCCCAAGTTAGTGATTTGGGGAACAGGGATTATTGTTCTTGAATGATTGAATAGAGCTTCGGCGGGGACCCTCCGACGCCCAAGTTAGTGATTTGGGGAACAGGGATTATTGTTCTTGAATGATTGAATAGAGCTTGACCCCCTACCTTAAGGGCCGGGAGCCTTTTATACCTGTTCGAGGATCCCTCTTACCCTCCGTTCGTCGTGGTCAAGTCCCTTTCAAACGGTTGTTAATTTCTGGTCTTCAACGTGCCACAAAGGACGGGTAATGGGACTGAACGTGGGGCCATACCCATCGTTAGCGGCGCTAGGGGAAAGCACATTCATTGTGCACATCGCCGGGCACGTTCGTGGTAACGTGATCCGCAATTCTCGAGGAAAGTGGGCCACGTAGCTTGGATGTGGAAGACCATCGCCGAAGGCCGACGCCGAGACTGATGCCGAGGCCGACACCGAGGTCGTTGCCGAGACCGACGCCGAGGCTGACACCGAGGTCGTCGCCGAGACTGACGCCGAGGCCGACACTGAAGCCGACGCCGACACCGAGACCAAGGCCGACCCCAAAGCTGACACCAAAGCCGAGATGGGCCGCGGCAGACACGGAGGTCGAGACCGGCCGAGGCCGTCGCCGAGACCAAGGTGGGCCGTGGCCGACGCGGAGGCCTGAGCGGGCCGTAGCTAACGCCAAAACCGGCATCGAGGCCTAGATGGGCCTTGGCCGACACGGGGATCGATATGGGCCAAAGTGAGCCCAACACCAAGGGACTAGATTGCCGCCAGACCACGCGACATAGGGCTCGCGGTCCTGACATCCTGCGGGCCCTTTGGCCCGATTAGCCACATCAGATGCCCCCGCCCCTGAATTGGTGTCAACCTTTAAATGAAAGGGGCGTCGAATCACTAGCAACTGATCCCCCCATCGCGTTGAAGGGTGTCCGCACACGTGTCCTTGATAAGATAGCTCCTTTATGGCGACAGGATCGTGGGGCGTTATCATCTCTGCATCCTAACCGTCAGATTCGCCTCGAGGCTAGGAAGCAGTCCGAGATCCCAAAATATCGGCAACCATCATTGAGCCATCAAATCATTGGCACTGATACATTCTCATTGGTTGGGAGTCTCGTCTACCTTGCACCCGGAGCGTCGCCGCAGAGTCCTTCTCAATGACTAGCGTCCGCGTGGCAAATGCGTTGGGCGGGACAATTTTGAAGATGCTATAAGAATTATTTGAGCGATGGCATGCTCTAGCTTCAATTTTTTTTCTACTGCGCTAAGTTTCTTCTTCTCCCGGCCCAAGAGCTTCTCCAATTTCTTCTCCTTCCTCTGTCCAGGTTTGTTCCCCGTGCCTTTTCCGTCGTCTTCTTCTAATTCACCCTCTCGGTCCTCCACAAACCAGGTCTCCCCGACCCGTAAGGCTATGGCCAGGGAACCGGTTGCTAGGAGTTCGCCGGCGGCTGTAACTCCTCCTTCCAGGGTAGCTTCGTCTTCTAGGGCAAGCAGGGGTTCCCCCGAGGGGACCGCCTCCACGGTTACCTCTGCTGATCTTGCGACCTTTAGGGCAGCCTATAGGATACCCAGAGAGGTGCGACTGATCGCGCCAGGCCCCAATGATAGGGTGACCTCTCCCCTCGGGGGGTCGCCCTTTATAAGGAGTTTTTTAAAGCCGGTCTTCATCTTTCTCTTCATCCTTTCATCATCAATCTCCTTGATAGATACGATTTGGTCCCTGCTCAGTTAGTTCTCAACTCAATCAGGGCCATATGTGCCTTCTTAGTGCTAACCCGCCTTCAGGGCCTCCCGAGTAATGTTTCCCTCTTCCTCAGCCTATACACCATCTGAGCTCAATCTGGCTGGTGGTTATTTGCCCCCCGGCCGGGTAGAGCCCTTAGGTTAGGTCTCCCTTCATCCATAAAGGGATGGAAATCTCGATTCTTCTTCGCCGAGGTGGACGGGGTAAGAAGGGAATGGGGCACGCCCAATACCGAGGCTAACAAGAACATCTCGGTAGTTCCGAGAGATCAAGAAGCCTTCAATCTTCTCCTGGCGACCGAAATCCCATCATATCGAGAGCTATTGTCGGAGGACAACCTCTGGCATGCCGGCATCGCTCCCGATGACGGTGAGGGCCTCTTCGAAGATAGCATTTTTCCTTTACTCCAATTTTTCTTTTTTCTTTTCCCTTTATTTATTTATTTTTTTAATATAAGCTCTTGTGCAGCTATGAAGATCACCATCCCGGCCGAGGCTTTCCACAAGGCAGCTGTCAAGAAGAGGAAAGGGCCGAATGATGGGGCCGAGGGGTCGAGGAAGAGGCCTCGGTCCCGATCGCCGCCTGTGTTCCGGAACGTCCCCAAGCTTCCTACTCCATCACCTCCTGCCCGTCGATCCCCTATGCAATCACCGCCACTGGCCCCACGATGGTCTCCTACTCCATTGCCGCCACGGCGATCTCCCACACCGCTGCTACCACCGAAGCCCATCGATCTGACTGCAGGCATGCCGCCTGAGGAGTCGAAGGCCCACATCATCCAACCAGCCGAACACCTTGATCCGCCGACCACTGGGCCAGCCTTAAGGGAAGCACCTCAGGCCAGCAGAGAGGCATCGGTCGACAAGAGGCAGAAGGCCGTTGTGGGCTATGAGGCCCACAACGCCGCGTTCGAGCCCACTGGAGATAAGATAGGACCGGTCTCCTTGCGGCCATCTCTCATGAACCACCCCCACCTCGCCGGGAAGCTATTGTCGGCGGCATCCACGCCTGCTTTCGGGAGGAGATCATGCGGACCAACTCCCGAATCCTCTTCAAAGATGGCCAGACGGCCATGCTCTGGGTAAGCAACCGTTTACATTCTAATCCTATTTTTTTTCCATGGGTTTACTTCAGGTAACTGACATCAGCCTGGATGTGCAGATGGTAAATATCTTCAATCACACTCAAGCCCTTGTTGCCAGCGGGGAGCGTCGGCTTGATCGTTACTGTCAGGAAGCTTTCGAGTACTGGGACCGGGCTACGAAAGCTGAAGATGCTCTCAAGCTGACTCAGGCTGGGGAGGCAGAGAGGCTCGAAATAGTCCGATCTCAAGCGCGGGCTGAGGCGACAGGGGCATAGCAACAGATGCGCAAGGTCCTCGAGCGTGCTATTACGGCCGAGGGAAAATTGATGGCCGTCGAGGCGGAATTGGTCGACATCAAGGCCCAGCTCGAAGCGGCAAAATCCGAGCTGAGGTCTTCTGAGGAGAAGATCGAAATCGCCGAGGAAGTGGCCCGCCTGGCTGACATCAAAACTGCCGAGGCCACGGAGGCAGTGAAAGCCGCCGATAAGAGGACAACCGAGGCCAAAGCGGCGGCTCGGGCCGCTGTGGAGAAAGTGGCTGAGGTGGCGGAGAAAGCCGCGGAAAACTACCGGAACTCTCAAGCCTTTATCAATGAGGTGGCCGAGGCGGGGAAGAAAGCCGTGGAGAACTACCGGAATTCCCTGGTCTTCATCGAGGAGGTGGCCGAAGCGGGAGCTGACGCCTACCTTCAGGGTTTTTATTGCTGCCGAGACAAGGCAGTGAAGGTCTTTGGTGTCGAAGGCCTTAAAGACTTAGAACCCGAAGAAGGAGACCTCGAGGGTGAAGAGGTCAACAAGGGTTCCGCTCCGGCCGATGATACCACCCCCCTAGCCGACGTCGCTCCAGCAAAGAACTGAAGTTCCGCCTGTAGTCTCAGTTCTCTTCTCTTTTCTTTTTATTATTATTATTACCAAGACTTAGCTTCCCAAGCCGCCAGCCCGCTGTAATCTATTGGCATCCGTAGGAACGGTGTAGAGTCACACCAACCCGGTCGAAACGAGGCCACTTTAGCTTAGTTAGGGATGTTTTGGGATGGGTATGCACTAATCACTGACCACCAACATTAGGCTGCTGACGGGCCAAATAGCCCCATGGGCATTTAAAGAGATATTGCGGGAGTGACCCGATACCGTGCCAGGAAGCCTCTTAACCCCGAAGGGCGACCCAAGGGCGTCATAACCAAGCTTAGGGTCTCTTTTACCCCAAGGGCGACCTGAGAGTATCGTGACCAGGCTCAGGGTATAACACCAGAATTTGGAATTGGCGCCGACGCAAGAGTCGGGCTTTGACGCCAACGCGGGAGTCGGGCTATAGTGCCGACACGGGAGCCGGGCTTTGGTGCCATCACGGGAGTCGGGCTTTGGTGCCGACGCAAGGTCGGGCTTTGATGCCGACGCGGGAGTCGGCCTTTGGTGGCATGATCGCAGGACAAAGAGGTGGTGCAAAATGTTGTATAAGAAGCGCATTTTCATTTCAATAATATGGAGGAGTGGGGTATCCGAACCTACAACCATTCAGTTGGGCACGTCACTGGTAGTATCGGCGAAGGTTGTCGGAATTCCAAGTTCGTGGGAGCGGCCTCCTGCTGAGCTCCTCGAGTCGGTAAGCTCCTCGGTGAAGGGCCTCCGCGACCCGGTAGGGCCCCTCCCAGTTAGGTGATAATTTTCCTCCCTTCGTTGGTCTCGAGACCTCGGCCTTCCGAAGGACTAAGTCCTCGGGACGGAACACCCGGGGCCTAACGCGGGCATTGTAATACCTTGCCGCTTTCTGTCGATAAGCGGCCATCCGGATTCGTGCTTGATCGCGCGTCTCCTCGATGAGATCCAAGCTGGCCCTTAGTTGGGCTAAGTTGTCATCCTTATTGTAGGCTTCTACTCGGGGATTGGGGAGCCCGATTTCCACTGGGATGACGGCCTCAGCTCTGAAAACAAGACTGAACGGGGTTTCGCCGATGGGAGTTCTTGGAGTTGTATGATAGGCCCACAGGACATGGGGAAGTTCTTCCACCCACCTTCCTTTAAAGTCATCGAGCCGTGTTCGGAGCCCCTGAAGAATAGTACGATTAGTTACTTCAGTTGCCCCATTGGTCTGTGGATGTCCGACGGAAGTGAATCTCTGATTGATTCCTAACTCGCTACAAAATTCTCTGAAGGGGGTGTTGTCGAACTGTCGGCCGTTGTCTGTGATGAGAGTGTTGGGAAGCCCAAAACGGCAAATTATGGATTTCCAGAAGAAGGCTCTCACTCTTGCTTCAGTTATTTTGGCTAGAGCTTCGGCCTCCACCCATTTGGTGAAGTGGTCGATAGCAACTAGCAAAAATCTTCATTGGCCGGAGGCAGGGGGAAATGGTCCCAAAATGTCCATCCCCCATTGGACGAAGGGCCACGGAGCAGAGATAGGACTTAAGTGAGAAGTGGGATGCCGCTGGACGTTGGCGTGCCGTTGGCAACTGTCACATTTTCGCACCAATTCGGCCGCATCTTCTCGCATGGTGAGCCAATAATATCCCTGGCGAAGGGCTTTATACGCTAGCGCTCTCCCCCCCAGATGGTTCCCACATGCGCCCTCATGAATTTCACGGAGAATGTAGTCAGCCTCAACAGGACCGACACACTTGAGGAGGGGATACGAGAAGGACCTCCGGTACAGGCATCCATCCATTATCAGAAATTTGGAAGCTCACCACTTGAGGAGTCTGGCCTTGGAAGGGTCATCGGGGAGGACACCATTGGTGAGATATTGAACATAAGCGTCCATCCAAGAAGGCCCCTACTCAATCGGCAGAGCCTCATCTGCCGCCTCGATGCTCGGGACTAGAAGATGTTCCATGTAAGTCCTCCCCATGGTCTCGTCGGCCGAGGTGGCCAAACAGGACAATGCATCAGCCCGGGTATTCTCTTCTCAGAGAATATAGCTGACACAGAAATGGGCAAAGAGGAGGGACTCTGACCGAACCTTGTCTAGGTATCGGGACATGATAGGGTCCCGAGCCTCGTACTCCCCAGTGATTTGCCCCGAGACGAGTTGAGAGTCGGTGTACACCCTGAGATGCTCAACTTTAAGCTCTCTAGCAAGTCTCATCCCAGCCAACAAGGCTTCGTATTCAGCTTGATTGTTCGTGGCAGGGAAGAGAAAGCGGAGGGCATATTCAATCGTTACACTGTTGGGACCGGCAAGAATGATTTCGGCGCCGCTCCCTTGGGAGTTTGAAGCCTCGTCCACATGAAGGATCCAATCCCTCCTCGTATCCATGGTTGGCGCCTCTAGGGGCTTCGTCGGAGCTTCCCCGGTCAGTTCATCAATCCAGGTGCATTCAACCAGGAAATCTGCCAAGACCTGGGACTTCATACCCGATCTTGGTTTGAAGGTCAGGTCGAATTCTCCCAACTTGAGCGCCCACTTGGCCAACCGACCGGTAGTATCGGGGCGAGATAAGATCATCCTCAGGGGCTGGTCAGTTAGTACCACAATTGAGTGGGCTTGGAAATAAGGCCTGAGACGTTGAGCCGACACTATTAGCGCGAAAATAATTTTTTCGGTTTTGGTGTACCTGGTTTCGGCGTCATGGAGTACTTTGCTGGTGTAATACACCGGCCTCTGAGATCCCTCATTGTCTATCCGAACGAGGACAGAACTGACGACCCTCCTGGGAAGCAGCCAGGTACAAAAAGAGGTTCTCCCCCTCCATAGGTTTCGACAGTAGCGGCGGAGTCGACAAGAAGTTCTTCAGCTCCTCAAAGGCCCTTTGGCAATCAACTGTCCATTCGAAGGTGTTGACTTTTCGCAAGGCCTTGAAGAAAGGAAGGCACCGCTCAGCCGATCTGGACAGGAAATGACTCAGGGCTGCCAGCCTTCTTGTCAGGCGCTGGATCTCCTTTTTGTTCACCGGCGGTCTCATGTCTAGGATAGCTTGGATTTTGTCTGGATTCGCCTCTATCCCCCGTTGCGTCACCATAAACCCCAGGAACTTGCCCACTGCGACTCCGAAAACACACTTTCGTGGATTCAGCCTCATCTGGAACCGACAAAGGTTGCTGAAGGTCTCCATTAGGTCGGATACATGGTGGCCAGCCCGGATGCTTTTTGTCAGCATGTCATCTACATATACCTCCATGTTGTGCCCGATCTGACTTTCAAAGACTTTATTCATCAACCTCTGGTAGGTAGCCCCAGCATTTTTCAACCCGAAAGGCATGACTTTATAACAGTAGATTCCCTTCTCGGTCACGAAGGAGGTGGCTTCTTCGTCTGAGGGCTCCATCCTGATCTGGTTGTACCCCGAAAAAGCATCCATGAAACTGAGAGTCTCGTGACTGGAGGTGGCATCCACTAACTGGTCGATCCTAGGGAGAGAAAGCTGTCCTTGGGGCAGGCTTTGTTGAGGTCAGTGAAATCGACACACATCCTTCAGCTCCCATTGGCTTTCCGTACCATCACCACATTAGCCAACCAGTCGGGGTAATGGACCTCCCGGATGTGGCCGGCGGTGATCAGTTTGTGGACCTCCTCGTCAACGGCTTTCTGGCGCTCGGGAGCGAAGCTTCTCTTCTTTTGCCGGACCACCCTATAATTAGATTTAATGTTAAGTTTATGAGTAATTACTTCGGCTGGTATACCTGGCATGTCGGTCGGTGACCATGCAAAAATATCGGCGTTGGCTCGGAGGAAATCGAGGAGCCGGCTTCTTTCCTCCTCAGGGAGAGAGGCCCCGATTTGGACGGTTCTTGTCGGGTCCTCTCTTAAGGGGAAAGTCAATAGATGTCCCGCCGGTTCCCCCCTCTTTTTGGCCTCTCTCGGGTCTGGCAATTCGGCAGTCGGCGAAGGGACTGCCGACTGAGGGCTAGTCGTGTGATAGCAGAGGGACATCGGGCTTATTTCCCCCCGCATTTCCCCGATCCCGTGACGAGTGGGAAGCTGGACCAGTAGCCTCTTCGTCGAGATAATGGCATCCAGCAGATTTAAACCTGGCCGCCGAGAATAGCGTTGTATGCCAGAGGAACTCTCACTACCAGGAACTTTATAAAGATCGTGTTCTGTCGGGGTGAAGTTCCAGCCGTGATGGGGAGAGTAATTTCTCCCTCAACTTTCACCGCATCTCCGATGAAGCCGACGAGAGGCGTCGTCACTGGCCGAAGGGAATCCAGAAGCAAGTTCATACAAACAAATGCATCATACGTCAGAATATCAACCGAGCTTCCACTATCAACTAATATTCTCTTTACAGATGTTTAGCAATCGTCATGGATACGATGATGCTTTCATCATTTGGGTTATCTACCCCTCTAAATCTCTTTCGGAGAAAGGAATTACAATACTATCTCTCTAACCCCCCTGAGGTCTTTTTGAAGTGCCCCCCGCTCCCCAGGAGATCATTGCCACCGTCTTCTCAGTCGGGGCGTTGTCAACATTAGCTTGCTGAGCGGGTGGCACCGAAGGGCCCAGTGCTGCTGGATTTCCTCTCCGGACAAACTGACCGAGGTGGCCTTGCTGGATGAGCTCCTCTATTGCCTTCTTCAGTTGTCGGCAGTCTTCCGTGTCATGGCCGTGATCTCGATGGAAACGGCAATACAGATTTTTGTTGTGAGGAACTCCAGGCTTTAGGGGCGCAGGGCGCTTGAGATAGGATTCACCCTCGATTTCCATAAGAATGTGAGAAATCGGGGCTAACAGGGGGGTGTAACGCTCACCTACGGGGGCGAAAGTCCATGGCCGACTGTCCACCCGACAAGGCGGCTCGAGCTTCTTGGCATGAGGTCCGCCAGACTCTGATCGAACTTGCTTTTTACTGGGGCCTTCATCAGTTTCCCGCCGAGAGGAGTCGGCCTCATCAGCGTGAATATATTTCTGAGCTCGACTCAGCATCTCCGCGTATGAGCTCGGGGGCTTCTTGTCTAATGAATATGCGAAGCGGGAAGCGCGAGCCCACGCTTCAAGGCCAAGGTGGCCACCGAGTCGTCAAGGTGGTAAACCTCCATCGCTGCCTCCTTGAAGCGGGGACGAAGTCCGAAGAGTCTCTCTATTCTTCTGTCGGATGGCAAAGAGGCTATCAGCCACCCGTGGGATCCGTCGGCTCACATCGAAGTGGGCGAGAAAAGCTTTCTCCAGCTGTCTGAATGAACTAATACTACGAGAGGTAGACGGGAATACCAAGCCCTCGCAGCCTTTCGTAGGGTGGCTGGGAAAGCGATGCATAGAAGAGCATCTGATGCCTCCTTGTTGGCCCAGATGGCAACCCAGAGGGGGGGGGGTGAATTGGGTTCTTAAAAAATTAGCCTTTTTAAAATAGTTTGCTTGAGATTAATGAAGGCAAATGCAAGGTAACTATAAAGTGCAGTGAATAAGATAGAGATAGAGAAAGAGACAATGAGACACGGCAAACACAAAAGATTTTATAGTGGTTCGGTGTATCCAACACCTACGTCCACTCCCAAGATTCACTTGGGTCCACACTATAATCACCTCTAGATTACAGCCGAGTTGTTTTACAAGCTCACAACTCAAACTTGTTTTTTCCGGCGCACAACGAACCCAGCTGGTTTTACAGGGCTCACCAGCACAAAACCCTACACGTTGTTTTTCACGGGCTCACAACTAACCCAAGCTTAAACAAGCTTAAACCGAGGTAAAACTACCTCCTCTAGTTCAATCCCCCAGATTGAACTAGGCAAAAACAAGATAAGTATTGTGTGTGAATACAAAGCTCCTCAATGAGCAAATATACAAATTAAGAATAACAAGGTTTAGAAAAGCCTGATTTGTAGATAGGTTGGCTTTTGAGCTTTTCTTCTTTTCTTCTTTTCTTCTTCTCCTTGCTGGATTGAATCAAGCCTCAGCTCCGATTCTTCGTGGTTGAAGCAGTTGAGAAGGGTTGAAAAGCAAGAAATGAATCTCCTTTCTCCAAGTTGGGAAATCCGCCAAGACTTTGATTTGAACGCTTTGGATTCCTCTTGAGCCTTTTTGGAGTGGAGTGGATTTGAGCTAGAAGGTTTTCCTCTCAAGATTCAAGCTCACGGATTTTTGAAATGGGATTTGTCTATCTCAGATTTTCTCTCTTTTTTTCTATTTTTCCGTTCTTTTTTTTTGAACAATAGACTTCCCTTTTTATAGATTTCTTTTACACCATTTTTGGAAGAAAACTATCCGTTGGAGTGTACCTTGTATCAAAATATATCCGTTAGAAATGAGGTAAAATAGAAATATTACCGTTAGAGCTGATCTGGCAACTTTATTTTTCGTTCCAGGTGGGTTGGAGTCGACTCTAACTTTTCTGGAGTCGGCTCTAGCTCGAGGTTTTAAAATGATATTTTCGGAGTCGTCTCTGGCTTTTCTGGGGTCGACAAGAAACTTTTCCGGAGTCGACTCTAACTTACCCGGAGTCGACTCTAGGTCGGGGCCAGAAAAATCGACTTTCTGCTTCGTCTGTGAGAGTCGACTCTAACAGTCTCGGAGTCGACTCTAATGACCGTGCCAGTTCCGGAGTCGGCTCTGTGATTCTCGGAGTCGACTCTAATGTCTGCAATTCTTACCTAGACATTAGATTCGATCCAGAACACTATGTAACTCCTGATTTTGATCTTTCAATAGTCTTATAGGCTGAAACACTAAATCAAAATCATCAGAGCCTTCAAAAATTATACTCAAATAGTTTTGTTAATCATCAAAATCATCAATTGGGTCAACAATCTCCCCCTTTTTGATGATAACAAAAACTTTGAGTATATGCATTCAAAAATTCAATCAAACTAAGGATTATAGTCATTTTAACTTTAAACCATTGAAATTAAGGTTTTGATGCCAATGTTCAATGTAAACTTTAAAATTGTACATGAGTTCAATATAATCCATCAATTGAATTGTTAAACTTAATGTGCATAAAATTGCAAATGAGCTTTTTGTTAAGCTCCCCCTGCATTGAGTAGCTCCTCTTATATATAAACATCAAATTTAACTGATAATCATTTCAAGTTCATTTTGCATAAACAATTAATTCTCCCCCTTTCTTTCTTTCTTTATGCATTCAATATTTATTCAATCTATTCCTATTCAATCTTTCTTTCTTTGCATATACACAACTATCTCTCCCCCTTTTTTGTTATTAGCAATAAGGAGAGTATATAAAAATTTATAATCTCAATAAAGCATAGGAATCCAATCAATCAAATTTGAAAATGTGAAATTGCATTTCATAAGCAAGAACCATTACATCAGTTGATTCATATACATTTCAAAATGAAATACATTAGATATTCAAAAACTTCCTAAGTACAAACTATCAAACTCAAAAACAAGGTCAGATGTGCTTGAATACAATTTTCTTTAGATGACCTATATTTCCATTACATCATCCTTTTGTGATTTCTTAAAGTTTTCAAGGCAGCTTCGATTTGAGAGACTGCAAGGTCAATATCCTTCTTCAATTGACCCGTTGCATGAACATAGATCCTGATCCATCGGCAATGCCTTCCATCCTTTCGAAGATCTTGTGAAGCTCAGCTCCAAAGGATTCTACAGAATTGCCTAAGGTAAAGGATAGCATGTCCAGTCTCGAATTTATTCTTCCTTTAACTGATTAAAGTCTTCTTTCAATTGATTAATTTCATTTGACCTGTGACTGTCATACTCAGCAAGTAAGCTTCTTAACTGATCAAGTTGTTCATTAGAAATCTTCCAGAATTTGTTATAGGCTGATGTGGAGGTGATGGAATAGAACTCGGTCCGGCCTCTGAAGGTCCAGCTGAAGAAGGTCCCGCAAAAGATGAATCAGGGACTGATGGTCCCGCAGTAGATGGTCCCGGGATTTCTTCTACTCTGGTTTCCTCTGCTCCATCCCTATCTGCTCTTTCCTCTCTCCTCCTTCATCCAAACACCATTTACTTTCTTGAATCCCATTCTATGAATAGTAGATATGCTGTAATAATCAGTGTGTCTCAGTTTTCTTAAAGGTTCATTCTCCATTATGAGCACACCTTGGCTTCTAAAGATAAGTGTCAGAATCATACCGTATGGCAGTGTTGATCTTTTCTTTGTAGCTGCCTCTGCCATGTATCCAATCATCATGCCAGCTAAATTGACTGGCCTTCCAGTATTATACAGTCCATTAACAACACGTCTCGCTCCGAGACATACTCGAATCTCCCTATTTTTGGAAATAAGATTCTACCACAGATATTATGCAATAATCTGAGTTCTAGGTTCAACTGATTTGCAAAGATTTCTTCAAACTCAGTCACATCTCTCCTAGCATCCTTGTCAGTGCACCACTTCTGTCATTAAGTTGACATTCCATTAAACCAACAGTGGGCATTTCTAATAGGGTTCCAAGAATCTCAGTTGTTACCGTAACCCTAGTTCCTCTTACTGTGCTTATCAATCCTCCTTCTCCTCTGCTTAATCCATTATAAAACTCCCTTACCAATGCTGGATAGTGGGTAAATCTAGTGAGCACACTTTCTCCCATCCCATATCCCTTAAATTTCTTCCAATAGAGAAACCTTCCGATTCAAATAAATCAAATTAACTTTTCTCCCAGTGGTAATGGTCTTACCAGCTAAATGATCAACCTTAGGAGATGAGGGTGATGGTGGTGAATCCTCTTGAGTGGCCGAAGAGGAAGAAGGCGAGGGTTGCCTCCGAACGTGCGTCTCTTCGTTGGAACGGATGCTCCACCGACGAATCCGCGCCTCTTTGGTGCCATTGAGAAGATTGGAAGATTAATCAAGGGTTTTGAGTAGATTTGGGGAAGTTGGAAAGGCTTTGGAGTTCTTTGGATAGGTTTAGGAGACGATTGGAATGATTGGGGGTCGACTCCGCCTTTTTATTTTTGACCTAGCTCGACTTAGAGTCGACTCCCGAAAACTGGGTGTCGGCTCCGAACCAGAAAATCTGTCAGCGCTCGTATTAGAGTCGGCTCCACAAAAGCCAGAGTCGGCTCTAATCACTTAGACAGAACATCAAAAACTCAGGTGTCGACTCCACAAACTGTCAGAGTCGACTCTAACAGTTTCAGAGATAAAAAATTAAGTTTCAAGAATTTGAAACTATTCAAATTAATCATCAAATTATAGATTAATGTTCTTTAGCAATTGGGGAAACAATGAATCAAGATCTAGATAGATTTCCTTATTGAAATATCAAGATTTTTCAAGAAAATGATGAAATCTAGATAGATGTCCTTAAGAGTTTCAGAAAACTATTCCAAAGGATCACAAACTCCTAATTCTCCTCTAAGATAACAAAATCTCTCTTCACTTAAGGGTTTTGTTAATATATCTGCAAGTTGTTCTTCAGTATTCACATAATCAAGACAAATTTTCATTATTGGCTACATGTTCTCTTATAAAGTGATATCTTATTTCAATATGCTTTGTTCTTGAATGTTGAATTGGATTTTTAGTTAGATTTATTGCACTTGTATTATCACATCTTATAGGTGTCTTATCAAGTGTGATACCATAGTCTTCAAGTTGTCTCTTAATCCATAGGATTTGAGCACAGCAACTTCCAGCTGCAACATATTCTGCTTCCGCAGTAGATAATGCAACCGAATTTTGCTTTTTGCTAAACCATGAGATTAAGTTACTTCCTAAAAATTGGCATGCACCACTTGTGCTTTTTCTATCTAACTTGCATCCGGCATAATCAGAATCTGAGTATGCAATTAGATTTAATGTGGAGTCTAGAATACCATAAACCTACATTTTTTGTTCCACTTAAGTATCTTAGTATTCTTTTAACAGCTATTAAGTGTGATTCTTTAGGTTCTGATTGAAATCTAGCACATAAACATATACAGAAAACAT
>UESW01003966.1:1249712-1331410 GCA_900491605.1 Calamus simplicifolius | reverse complement strand
CTTCCTTGACTCATCCTCATTGACATGTTGTTTAACTTGAAGCTCATGAGTCATCAGTGAACCAAGAAGCTCTTCCAATGGTAGGATGTTCAGATCTTTGGCTTCTTGTATGGGCGTCACCTTGGCTTCCCAAGTCCTTGGAAGTGACCCTAAGGATTTTGCGAACAAGCTCAGAGTTAGTATAAAACTTTTCCAAGACTTTTTAAACCATTCACAATATCAGTGAATCTAGTGAACATGCATGTGATGGTTTCAGTTTGTTCCATTGTAAACAATTCATATTTGTGAACCAAAATTTTATTTTTTTTGATTCCTTAACTTGGTTTGTTCCTTCATGAGTTATTTCCAACCTATCCCAAAGTTCTTTTGCGGAATTATAAGTTGAGATTCGGTTGAATTCATTGAGTCTAGGAACAATATAAAAAATATTAATGGCTTTAGCATTTAGTTGTGCCATTCTCCTATCATTATCATTCCAATCCCTTTCGGGTTTAGAACAATAGTGCCATCAATAAGGTGTGTGGTGTACTAGGTCCATTTATTATTACTCTCCACAATTCAAGTCCGAAGCTTGAATGAATATTCTCATTCTAGCTTTCCAATATGAATAGTTTGGTTCCATTAATAAAGGAGGTCGATTCGTAGAATGACCTTCAGCAAAACTGAACCACTTTGTGTTGCCATATGGATCTTTACCCTTGATCGTGAGATCAAATTCTAAATGAGCACTAGCTCTGATACCAATTGTTGGCCCGATGCAACCCAGAGGGGGGGGGTGAATTGGGTTCTTAAAAATTTAAGACTTTTTAGATGTTTTAACTGATTTGCTCAAGATGTGCAAGTGGTAAAATTAACTAAGAAGCAATGCACAAGCAATTAATAAAGAGAGATAGAGAGAGAAAATATAGCACGGCAAACACAAGATAATTTTATAGTGGTTCGGTGCAACCAACACCTACTCCACTCCCAAGATTCACTTGGGTCCACACTATAATCTCTCTAGATTACAGCCGAGTTGTTTTCCAAGCTCACAACTCAAACTTGTTGTTTTCCCCGGGTGAACAACGAACCCAGCTGGTTTTAACTCGGGCTTACCAGCACAAAACCCTACACGTTGTTTTTCACGGGCTCACAACTAACCCAACACAAGCACTTCGGCTTGTAACGAGGTGCAACCTCCACTGATTCAATCCACTGATTGAATCAGCAACAATTAGAATAAAAGTGTTTGGATAATGAAATGCTCCCCTTGAGCAAATATACAAATTAAGTATGAAAGAATAAAGGTTAGAAAAGCCTGATAGATATTGCAGATGGATGTGGCTTTGGCTTTCTTCCTTCTTTCTCTCTACTCCTCTTGAAGTGTCGAATCAGGCCTCAGTAAGATCCTTGACCGTTGAAGACTTTGGAGTTGAGATGAAGCTTTTCTCTTCTTTTGAAAATCCTTCGATTTGATCTTTGAAACGCTCTTGGATTTTCTTTTGACTTTTGTGGATGGAAGATCTGGAGCAGACGAAACTTCCTCTTGGATTTCACTCCTTTTGAATCACTCTTCTTTGAGCTAGAAGATTTTTCCAATATGCTCTGTTTTTCCCTCTTTTCAAAGATATCTTTTCTCTCTTTTGATATTCAAAAACTTGTGTGATATGAAAAGAGCTCCTCTATTTATAGATTCTGCAAAAATATATCCGTTAGAGACAAGGAAAAATAGCCGTTATTCAAAAATCTTACCGTTGGAGTGACGTGTCATCGTGAAAAATATCGTCCAGATTTGCTGGAGTCGAGTCATGCTTTTCCGAGTCGGCTCGAGCTCGTCTTTCCAAATATAGAAATGTTATAAAGGTTAGGGATCGACTCGCAAAAGTGAAGTGTCGACTCCTGAAAGTCGGGAGTCGACTCGAGAAAGGCTTGGGGTCGACTCGCGAAGTGCTCAGAAAAACTCTTCTGGTGTCTGAGCGGAGTCGACTCGCACAGTCCAGGAGTCGGCTCGATAGAATCAGGGGTTGACTCGATAATTTCGTGGGTCGACTCGACACAGATGCATATTTCTGTACACTGAGCAGAGTCGACTCTGAAACTCAGGAGTCGGCTCCGGAACGTATCAAAAATCAGAAACTTTTCTGATTGACATTAAATTGTTCCAGATTCATTTTAATTTCATTGTTTTGACTTGAAATCAATAAAATTATCATTTAGAATTGATTCAAGAACTAATCCAAAAACTTATTGAGTAAAACATGAATTATAACATTTCTTTTCGAAAGTTTGAATATTGAGCTTAAAGTCACTTTCAAAATTGATTAAAGTTAAACTTGAGCATCTCATTGATTGTTCAAAATAAATTTGTTGCTCATTTATATAAACTCATTACATCCTTTGATAAACTCAATGGCTTTTAGTAATCATCAAAATCAAAAGGATTGGATCATATAATTTTTCTATAATCTTCCAACATAGGGGCACCGTCGTGCTGGGGCCGAGTGGTGTCCCGTGGGCCCGCGATGCCAGTGAGCTCCTTTAGAACCATCTTGAGGGTTTGTGTGCCGCCCAAGTGGCGACTCAGCCAGGTACCGAGCCTTTAGGGTCTTAACCTACTCGGGGGCATCGCCGTGCCGGGGCCGAGTGGTGTCCCGTGGGCCGCGATGCCAGTGAGCTCCTTTTGAGAGACTTGTCCTTGGACGTAAGGGAAAATAGGCTGCTGTGCCAGAAAGGGCTTCCTTTATTGCTTAAGCTCCAGGGGAATACATCATTGATAATTTGGCGGAGGTTATCCACATTTAGGTACGTGGAATGGGCTTCCCGTCATGCTCTTCTAGTTTGTATGCCCCCCGTGGAACGCCTCGGCGATGCGGTAGGGACCTTCCCAGTTGGAGGATAGCTTGTCCCCCTCGGTAGGTTTGAATACCTCGGCCTTTCGTAGCACCAAGTCTCCGCGGCAAAAAACCTTGGGACAAACTCGAGCGTTGTAGTACTTGGCCGCTCGCTGGCGAAAGGTCACCATACGCAGTCTTGCTCTGTCATGCACCTCATCGATGAAGTCTAGGTTGGCCCGAATCAGCGCGGAGTTGCCTTCCTCACTGAAGGACTCCACACGTGGACTGGGCAATCCGATCTTGACGGGGATGACGGCCTCGGATCCGAAGGAGAGGCTAAAAGGAGTTTCACCCGTCGGGGCTCTGGGAGTTGTGTGGTAAGCCCATATCACACTGTGGAGCTCTTCTACCCAGCGTCCCTTGGAACCGTCTAGGCGAGTCCTGAGCCCTCTGAGGATGGTGCGGTTCATGACCTCAGCCTCCCCGTTGGTCTGGGGGTGGCCGACAGAGGTGAATCGGTGGTGAATGCCTAGCTCCTCACAGAAGGCTTTGAATGCCTCGTTGTTGAATTGGCGACCGTTGTCTGTGACGAGGGTGTGAGGCAAGCCAAAATGGCATATGATCGACTTCCAGAAGAAAACTTTAACTTTTCTCTCAGTGATTTTGGCCAATGCCTCGACCTCGACCCACTTGGTAAAATAGTCGATGGCGACTAACAAGAATTTTCCGCTGCCCTGAAGCTAGGGGGAATGGTCCAAGGATGTCCATTCCCCATTGGGCAAAGGGCCATGGAGCCGAGAGTGGGCTCAGCGGGGTAGACGTTGATGTTGGATGTGCGTGTGGCGCTGGCAACCGTCACACTTTGAACTAGCTTGGCCGCGTCCTCCTTCATAGTGAGCCAGAAGTACCCCTGACGGAGAGCCTTCTGGGCTAAAGATCTACACCCCAGATGGTTCCCACAAATGCCTTCGTGGATTTCTCTGAGGATGTAGTCGGCATCGGCGGGGCCTATGCACTTAAGCAACGGGTAGGAGAATGACCTTCTGTATAGACACCCGTCGAGGAGGATGAACTTGGAGGCCCTCCATTGAGCAATCTGGCTTCGTTGCGGTCGTCAGGGAGGGTGCCATCAGTGAGGTAGTGACATAGGCATCCATCCACGTAGGTTCCGGGTGAGCGGGAGGACTTCCTCCCCGTCCTCTATGCTGGGCCTTTCTAGATATTCAATGTAGGTGTCCCTTGCCAAGCCATCGGCGGAGGTTGCCAGTCGAGAGAGGACGTCGGCCTTGGCGTTTTCACTTCGGGGGATGTAACTGATACTGAAGTAGGGCAATGAGGAGGTCAAGAGTTGAACCTTTTTCAGGTATTGCGCCATAACAGGGTCGCGCGCCTTGTACTCTCATTGATTTGCCCGGAGACGAGTTGCGAGTCCGTGTAAGCTCTGAGGCGCTTTGCTCCAATCTCCTGGGCTAGCCTTAATCCGGCCAGCAGGGCTTCATACTCCGCTTGGTTGTTGGTGGCTTCAAAAAGAAATCTCAGGGCGCACTCGGCTCTTTCTCCTTCCGGCCCAGCAAGAATGAGGCCGGTGCTGCTCCCTTGAGAATTCGATGCGCCGTCCACATGGAGGATCCAGGTCTCTCCATCACTGCTGGCTCGGGCCTGGGCTGCTCCCTAGGAATCTCTTTGAGATCTTCTTCCGCCCAAGTGCACTCGACCAGGAAATTGGCCAGGACTTGGGACTTCAAGGCCGGTCGTGCTTGGAAAGAGATGTCGAATTCTCCTAGCTTGATGGCCCATTTGGCGAGTCGACCCGAAGTATCCGGATGGGCCAGGATGGCTCGGAGAGGTTGGTCCGTGAGCACCACGATGGGATGGGCTTGAAATATGGGCGAAGACGCGGGCAGAGACTATCAAGGCGAAAATGACTTTCTCTATTTTGGAATGCCTGACCTCGGCGTCATGTAGGACCTTGCTCACATAGTAGATAGGCCTTTGGGTTCCGTAAGCATCAAGGCGCACCAGGACTGAGCTGACGGCTTTTGAGGAGGCGGCTAAGCAAAGGAAGAGACCCTCCCCGTCTCTCGGCTTGGAGAGGAGCGGCGGGGAGGACAGGAATGCCTTAAGCCGTCGAAAGCTTCTGGCAATCGTCCGTCCACGCAAAACTATTCACCTTCGCAGGGCCTTGAAGAAAGGCAAGCACCTCTCCGCCGATCTGGAGAGGAAACGACTCAGAGCCGCTATCCTTCCGTTAGCCGTTGCACTTCTTCTTGTTGGACGGCGGCCTCATGTCGAGTATGGCACTGATCTTCTCTGGGTTCGCCTCGATTCCACGCTGGGTCACCAGAAAGCCCAGAAATTTGCCTGCCATGACCCCAAAAGTGCACTTTTTGGGGTTCAGCTTGACTTGAAAGTGACGGAGATTGTTAAAAGTTTCTTCAGGTCGGAGATGTGGTCGGTGGCACGGGTGCTCTTTGTCAGCATGTCGTCTACATAGACTTCATGTTCCGACCGAGCTGGTCCTGGAACACCTTGTTCATCAACCTTTGATAGGTCGCTCCTGCATTCTAAGGCCGAAAGGCATCACCTTATAGCAGTAAATGCCTTTCTCTGTCACGAAGGAGGTGTGCTCCTCGTCGCCGGGGTCCATCCTTATCTGATTATATCCGAAGAAGGCATCCATGAAGCTGAGAAGCTCATGACCAGAGGTGGAATTGACCAGCTGATCAATTCTCGGCAAGGGAAAGCTATCTTTTGGGCATGCCTTGTTGAGGTCGGTGAAGTCTATACAGATCCTCCAGCTCCCGTTTGCCTTGCGCACTATGACCACATTGGCCAGCCAGCTTGGGTAGTGCGCCTTCCGGATGTGGCCGGCGCTGATCAGCTTGTTGACTTCTCATCAATTGCCTTTTGTCGGTCGGGAGCAAAGCTCCTCTTCTTTGACGGATTGGACAATGCCGCGGGTCGATGTTGAGCTTATGGGTGATGACCTTCGGAGGGATGCTGGGCATGTTAGACGCTGACCAGGCGAAGACGTCCGAGTTAGCCCGCATGAAAGCTAATAGGCGCTCCTGGTCTTCCAGGGGAAGGAGTCCGCCCACACGGACGGTCCTTGCTTGGTCATCTTCGAGAGGGAAAGTCAGGAGGTGCTCGGCAGGCTCTCCTCCTTTGTCGGAATCTCTAGGATCGGATGCTTCCAGGGCCGGGTCGGCCTCCAAAGGGCTTAACGTCGTATGATAGCAAGGTAAGACCGGGATTATCTCTTCGCACATCTCTCCAACTCCCCGCGCCAGTGGAGAACTACCCAGTAGACGCGTGAAGATAACCGTGTCCAAAAGATTCAGGCCGGGACGCCCAAGAATGGTGTTGTATGCCAAAGGGACCCTCACGACCAGAAATTTCATGATCACAGTGCTTTGGCATGGTGGGGTTCTGGCCGTCACAGGCAAGGATATTTCACCCTCAACCCTCACAGAATCTCAGTAAATCCGACCAGCAGGGTTGCCACGGGCTGAAGGGAGTCAAAAGATAATCCCATCCGAACAAAAGCGTCATAAGTAAGGATGTCAGCTGAGCTACCACTATCAACTAATATCCTTTTTACAGGGTGTTTGGCGATCGTCATAGCGACGACTACGCCTTCATTGTTTATATTTTCCATGACAGCAGTCTCCCCCTGGGGCATTACATTATTGGGCGCCTCCTCCCCCCTTGGCTGCTTGGACGCAGAGGCTAATCCCCAGAATACCATCCCGACAGTCCGCTCCGTGGGAGTGTTGTCGATGGTAGCTTGAGCTGGTGGAGGCCCCATGATGGCCGGCAGCGGCTGTTGCATCTTCTGGACATACTTGCCGAGGTAGCCCCACTGGATGAGCTCCTCGATGGCCCACTTCAAGTTGTAGCATCTATCGGTGTCGTGGTCGTAGTCCCGGTGGAATCGACAATAGCGCTCCTATCGCGGGGTGCACCTTTCTTCATGGGGGGAGGACGTTGGAGGTAAGGCTCGCCCTCGATCTCCATCAGGATGTGGGATCGAGGGCAAGGAGAGGAGTGAGCTTACTCTCATCGGGGACAGGGCTTCCGCCTGTTGTCGGACCGGCGAGGTGGGTCGGATCGGCGATGTCGGGGAGGTCCGCTCGGCTCAGGGCGAGCGGATTTGTGGCTGGAGAGCTCTTCGAAGACTCCCGGTGGGTGAGGTCGGCTTCATCCACCCGGATGTACATCTGGGCCCGGAGGAGGAGGTCGGAGTAAGAGCTCGGGGGCTTCTTATCCAGAGAGAAGGTGAAGCGGGATGGAAGGAGTCCCCGCTTCAGCACCAGGGTGGCCACCGCATCGTCGAGATGGTAGACCGCGAGGGCGGCGGTTTTGAATCAGGACACGAAGTCCTGCAGTGACTCTCCTTCCTTCTGGAAGATAGAGAAGAGGCTGTCTGCCACCCTTCGGATCTGGCGACAGGCGTCAAAGTGGGCCAAAAATTCCCTCTCCAGCTCCCGGAAGGAGTCTATGCTGTGGGGGGATAGGCGCGAATGCCATGCACTGGCAGCCTTCTGCAGAGTTGCGGGGAAGGCCTTGCAAAGAAGGGCGTCTGAGGTGCCCTGGACTTGCATCATAGCCTTGTAACTCTCGAGGTAATCGAGGGGGTCAGTCGTACCATCGTACGGGTCCACCTAGGGGAAGCGGAACCTGGAGGGAACCGGTTCCTCCAGTATGCGGCGAGTGTAAGGAGGACGAGTGTCAAACTCTTCCTCCGGCTGATGGTTGATCTTCTTGGCGAGCTCGTTGAGGCGCCTGTTGTACTCCTCCAGGCGTTCCTCCCTGGCGGCTGATCGTCGGGGCCCTCTGAGATGGCTCGGAGGAAGAAGAAGAAGAGAGGCAGAAGGAGATGGAGACGGAAGTCGGGACTTCCGCCTGGGTTCCTCGTGATGATGTGGCTTGGGAGGAAATTCGTTGGGGCCGTGGTCAGGGGACCATGGCCGCTTGGAGGGCTCGCATCGAGGCTTCCTAGGGAAAACTTGATGTCGGCCGGTCTCTCACCGACTGGCCTCCTGCCGAGGAGAACCTCCCCTCACTGACTGCTGACTGGCGAGGGGAGCGGTCTGTGCTGGGTGGCCACGGACTGCTGCTGCTGGAGCCGTGGACCATGGCGTGAGATTTTGGACTTGTTGGGAGAGGGTTGTCAGCTGCTCCGCTGTTTCGACAGCGGCGTCCAGCGGTGGGCAGGTGATCGGAAGGTTGGCAACAGGGGGATTGGCCTCCTGCTGTCTAGTTGGTGGGAGAAACCCCACTGGGCAGCTGATGGAGGCGTCCTGAATCGTGTCACCACCATGGCTTCTGGAAGAAGAGAGGGGATGAAAGATGTAGCTCAGGAAGAACGTTCGCTACTTTTTCTTATCCCCCCTTCCTGGCGTGCCAATCTGATGACGCTTAATCACCTCTCCAGGACGTCGGGAACGGAGGCTCTCTTCACTAGGTTACCTGCAGAAAAGTCCCAGGACCGGAGAGGGTTCTCCGGTGGGACCCTCCGATGCCCAAGTTAGCAACTAGGTCACAGCAAAGAAGGAGCTCGAGAGAGCTCTTAGAGAAGGGAGAGATCTCAGAAGGACCAGAATTTTCCTCTAAGAATTAGGGTATCAAGTGTGTAAACTTGCGTTACCTGGTTCTCGAAGTGATTTACCCTTTTATAGGGGTTGACGCTGGCATGATCATGTGGGTTTTCGTAAATTCAGAATGTCTGCTGAGCCCTTGCGTGAATCTGGGCTGGTTGGTGGTCCTATTTCATCGGAGGGAAAAAATGGCAGTTGATGGGTCTAGTCCCATCAACAACGTGGCCAGCAGTAGGTGCACCTGGCATTGTCAGGCGGCGCAAGTCAGAGGGCGGCTTCTTGAACCGCTGGGGCCATGTTGGGGAGAACTGGGATACCTTGACCCTCCCGGGGGAGTCGAGGCTGGACCCGGCTAGCCAGGTGCGAGCCATCGGTCTTGGGGGCATCGGTCATGGAGCCGTCGGCCTTTGGGGCCGTCAGTCTTGGAGGTGTCGGCCTTGGAGCCGTCGGTCTTGGAGCCGTTGATCATGGAGCCGGCGGTCTTGGAGGTGTCGGCCTTTGGGGCCATCGGTCTGGAGCCGTCGGTCATTGAGCCATCGATCTTGGAGGTGTCGGCCTTTGGGGCCGTCGGTCTTGGAGGTATCGGTCAGAGGGTATCGGTCATGGAGCCGTCGATCTTGGAGGTCGGCCTTTGGGGCCGTCGGTCTTGGAGCCGTCGGCCTTTGGGGCCGTCGGTCATGGAGCCGTCGCCTTTGGGGCCATCGGTCTTAGAGGTGTCGGCCTTTGGGGCCGTTGGTCTTGGAGTCGTCGGTCATGGAGCCGTCGGTCTTGGAGGTGTCGGCCTGGGGCCGTCGGTCTTTGGGCCATCAGTCTTGGAGGTGTCGGCCTTTGGGGCCATCGGTCTTAGAGCGTCGGTCATGGAGCCGTCGGCCTTTGGGGCCGTCGGTCTTGGAGGTGTCAGCCTTTGAGCTGCCGATCTTGGAGGGGTCGGCCTTTGGGGCCGTCGATCTTGGAGCCGTCGGCCTTTGGGGCCGTCGGTCTTGGAGGTGTCGGCCTTTGGGGCCGTCGGTCTTGGAGGTGTCAGCCTTTGAGCTGTCGGTCTTGGAGGTGTCGGCCTTTGGGGCCATCGATCTTGGAGCCGTCGGCCTTTGGGGCCGTCGGTCTTGGAGGTGTCGGCCTTTGGGGCCGTCGGCCTTTTGGGCCGTTGGCCTTAGAGGTGTCGGCCTTTGGGGCCATCCAAAAAATTTTTATTTTTCATGGGGTCAACTGGCCCATCACTAGCTATGATAGCTCTCTCCTCCCATCCATAAGATTCAATCCAAAGCTTCGGTGGGAACTTGAATGACCTCTAAAAATTGCATCTCCAGCTCTCCCACCTCTGCCAGTGACGGAGACGAAGCAACCCAGACGAAACGGGAAGCACCATTCCGTCTCAACGGCGTCTGGGAAGCCTTGCTTCCATCCACTACTGGGGGATTTCCAGGGACCGAGCTCTCCATAGTCCAGTGAAGACAGACACCCAATCACAACAAAGTTCGCCAGAGATCAAGACACCAACAAACCGAGCATGGATCTTAAGGCACACATAATAGAGAGCACACTGCTTCTAATCACCCATTGATTGTTATATGGTGTCGATTTGGATGGTGGTTTCGTAATGTAAGGTATTGATACTATAGTGTCACCATGGCTCGTCATGACTGTTGTTGTTATTACTGCAGATGACATGCAAGTTTTGATTTTATTCATAAAGTTCAAGCTTTGATTCATAATGAATATTTAATTCTATATTTATTATAAACTATAAAGATTCTAAGTATTATAAATAAAAAATTAAATAGCATCTTTCTAATTAGTATTTTCTGAATAATGCCTTAAATTATTACAAATGATATTATAATGTACCTAGTGTTGCCGCCGGGATCCGTCCTTCGACTCGGGCACGATCGATCCCTGGGTCTAGGCTTCCTCCTGGGCGGACCTGCACAGAAATCCTCGCGCGAGAGGCGTTGGGGGTGGCCCTTCGCGGAAGACCCTCCGACGCTCAAGTCAGTGAGGGATCGGTGATCAACAGAGAATGGAGAGGTGGATCTCTCCGGGGAGTCTCTCCAGGGGCGACCGATCGGGAGCTCTAGGGAGCACTGACGAGCAGTGGGGGAGAGTGAGAGTGAGAGTGAGCCAGGAGCAGTGAGCGCATACCTAAGAGAATCTGGGGGTGTCGTATTTATAAGCAGTCACCTGGATCTTGAGCGTCTTCTGGAAGGTTCGAAGGTTGTTAGGATACAGAGATGAATCGAATCAGGCCGTTGTGGGGCCGATGGGATCCGTATCTTGTCCGTTAAGGGATCGACGGCTAGGAGAGCTCCTTGTTGGCTTGAGATCTGGTAAATGCGTAGGTCCCAGGTAGCTATATTAGGTTCTAGACCACTCTTCGACATAATTCTTTGCCTGGGATGCTGTTATGATAGGTCTAGGCTCTCCGCGTCAGGTTCCGTGGAGGTGAGTATCGGATCATGGATCGCTCAGTGGGTTCGAGCTATAGGTAGTTCGAGAAAAATGAGCCATAGGAGGCTCGGGGAAGCCGAGCTGTGGAAGCCCGAAGGGAGCTGAGTTATGGGAAGCTCAGGGAAAGCCGAACCATGGGAGGCTCGGAAAAGCCGAGCTATGGAAGCCCAGAGGAAGCTGAGTTATGGGAAGCTCGGGAAAGCCGAACCATGGGAGGCTCGAAGGAAGACGAGCTATGGAAGCTCGGAGGAAACCGAGCTATGGGAAGCTCGGGGAAGCCGAGCTATGGAAGCCCGGAGGAAACCGAGCTATGGAAGCCCAAAGGAAACCGAGCTATGGGAAGCTCGGGGAAGACCGAGCTATGGAAGCCCGGAGGAAACCGAGCTATGGGAAGCTCGGAGGAAACCGAGCTATGGGAAGCTCGGAGAAGGCCGAACCATGAGGGCTCGGAGGAAGGCGCATGGCCTGACGGACCATATTAATTTAGTTTATTCCTCGGGAGCATATCGTAGCGGGCGGAGGGACAGGATCGGTCTCAGCCCCCTTGCACGATTATCAATGCAATAATGATTCTACCCCCCAACACATGCCCCCTACTCCCTACTTCGAAGCGTAGGTTCGGGCATAGAGAGTATAGGCCTAGATGGCGCGATCTGCACTTGGGGATGCGTATTTGATTGCCTGCGCAATAATGCCCTAATTAATGCCGTGGGGCCATCTTGCCTTTCTGAGGCGGATTCGTCATTCCTTAGGGCAAAGGTAACGGCCGGGGAAATGCCACATGGGAAATCCTGATTTTCACGGCGCTCATAGCGACAGTTCCGGACACCTAGGTTGGGACACCTCATCCTCACCCTGAGGCGGTTTTGATTGGAAAAACGGAGTCGTGGCGGCGCTATCTTTAGTTATAATGCCTCTTTCGTTCTCCTTTAAAGAATTTCGTCTTCCTGCTCTCGCTGTGATTCTGCTTAGCATCTTGCGATTGAAGACATGGTGAGCCCAAGCGACCAGGCTTCGGAGGTGACCCTGGCGGACCTGGAATGGATGCACTGGTTGTACAAGATCCCCCAGGACGTCGTCTTGTTGGTCCCGACGGCTGAGGACAGAGTGACATCGGGGTTAGAGGATGGAGCGTTCTGCTATGAGAAAAGCTTGAGGGCAGGCCTTCGGTTCCCCCTTCATCCGTTGGTGCAGGAGGTGATGAAGTTCTACAACATATGTTTCACCATGGTGGCCTCCAACAGTTGGCGCAACCTCATTAGGTTTATCTCGTTATGCAAGCGCCTTGGGGTGACCGCAACCCTTTCACTATTCAGGGTGTGCTTCAACCTGATCTTTGGGAGGGCCTCAGAATGGCCTTACATCGGTCCCCGGAGATCCTTCAAGATGATCTCAGACAACCCATCGTCGATAAAGGAGTGGAAGTCGCGGTTGTTCATAGTCGGGGGGAACATTGGTTTGGATTTCCCTCGGGTGTGGGGGCAGTACGTGAAGGATCCGAAAGCGCACCCGAATTAACTGATTCGGAGAAGAGGGATTTGGTTGTGCTGCGCAGTAGTTAGGCGCTCCCAGCCAGCGTTCTCTTATCGGAGGACGCTCTCTTTGCGACCGGATTGAGCCCTCGATCCTCGCGGTGAGTATTACCCGTAGTTGATGGTTTAGCATGGTTCCGCCTTTGATTTTTGTATGAACTGACAGGTGAATCATATTGCCCCTGCAGCCGAAAGGTCGGTGCTCACATACCAGCTGAGGGAGGAGCTGGGCAAGTGCCGCAGGAGATCTGGTTCCAGTAGCAAGCATCGGCCTGAGAAGAGGTCTCGTCCTTCCGGCTCCCGCTCCAGGGGATCAGGGGGGACGGCGACAGCCGGCGCTCTTTCGCCGCGGGCTGAAACTACTGAGGTCTGCGGGGCGCGATCTTCTGGCGCCGGAGGAGGGTCTGTCGAGGGGAAAGACCGGGAAGCCGCGGGGGTTTCAGAGGAGGCTGCTGAGGTTTCCCCCCCCCGTCGTCGTTTTGTCAGATGACGGCGAAGGGGAAACGCCGTTGGCCTGGGGGCTCCCGCAGACGAGGCGGCTCGGTCTCCCTCATTGGAGGCCAGTGGCTCGGCGAGGTCACAGGAGGAGGTGGGGCGACCCCCGCTTCATCGAGGTAGAGAGAAGGTTGCGCTGCTGAGGTTCGGCCTGGATCGCCGGTAGGAGAGCCAGCGGGCGACGAGGAGATGGCCGAACCTGCCGAACCAACGACAGAAGTCCGCAGGGGCTTTCTGGTGAAGGGCCTTCCGCCGAGGAACAAGGGGCCCCGGGGGGAGCAGAAGTTTCTGAAGGGCCTGTCGCGGACAGGAAAATCTCTGAGGAGAGGGAGCAGAAGGAGAAGAAGAGGAAGAAGAAGAAGGAGGAGAAGGAGGGGAGCCGGCGAGCAAAGGGGGTGCTTCGGCCGGAGCTCTCCTCATTGGAGCCGAGACGTCCGAGGCATCTCAAGCGAGGGCCCTGGCGGCGGAAGCTGGATTATCGAGAAGTTCATGGGTCGGGTTCTGGATGGCTCCCTGGGAGCAGACTTCCACTCACGCGATCCGGAAGTGAGTGCTAGGTTCTCCGCTCTAATGTCCGCGTTCCAAGGAGAGGAGGGTTCTTCAGTAGGAGGGGGTCATCCGGAAGACCTTGTCGAGATGGCCTTCCGGCGTGCTGGGGTGCCAAATGAGGCTTTCCTTCTCCCCGAGATCGACGACCTTGCCCTTACAAGGATCGCGACAGACTACGCGTCTCGGGTAAGTTGTCACCGAAGTCGGGTCTCTGGTCAGTTAGTTCGACTATCTTTTATGCGTGTCATCCTTTTCTTCGCAGAGTGCCTTGATCATGAGGGTGCTGAAATGGCGCTTGCATCTGGCAGTTGGAGCTTGGGCTCAGGCCCGCTACGAGGCCGATCACTTCAAGGAGAGGGCGGATTCGACCGACAAACTTCTCGGGCCCTGGTGGCCCTTCAAAGGGAGCTCGGGAGGCTCGCAGAATTCTTGCAGTTGAGAGGGAGAGAGCCCCCCGACTCGCTGCACAAGTCGGTGAGCTCCAGCGGGAGCTTGGGGAGACCAACAGGACTCTCGCGGTTGAGAGGGAAAGAGCCTCTCAACTCACCGTACAAATTGGCGAGCTCCAAGGCTTCCGCGAGCAATCCGAGAAGGCTAGTCTGGAGCTTTCTCAGGCCAGGGCGGAGCATGAAGGAAAGGTTAAGTCCATGCAACTATTCTTTGATAAGAGGTGGGACCAGCTGAAGGCTAGCCACGCTGAAGATAAGGCCAGCTGGAGCAAAAAGTTCGAGAAGGAAGAGCGCAAATGCCGGTGGCAGCAGGACCACCTCACCCGCCTAAGCAAGGAGCTTGCCGATACACAGGATCGGCTAAAGTGGTCGGATGAGCGAGCCGCCCGACAATCTGATGAGGTCGACTTTGCTCGTCAGGAAATCAGAGATACCCAGGCCCGGGTGGACGAACTAAAGGAGAGCCTTCGACAGAGTCAGTCGGCTAAGTCAGGGCTCTCAACAGGGTCCACGTGCTGGAGGGTGAACTAGCACGTGGGAGGAGCAGGTATGGCTCTATCGGACCCATTCATTTTGACCTTTTGATTTTCGCTTTACTCGGCCTTTTCGCCTGCAGACGCATAAGATGAGGCAGGAATTCCAGGGGCGGTTAGTCGCGTTCGAGAGGAGGCGGCTTCGAGGCACCGAAGGATCTCCAAACTGGAGAAGCAATTAGCCGAGGCAAATGCACGGGCCTCCTCGGCGGTGGAGGAATACAAGAAATCCACCGAATTTACCGAACGTAGGGCAGCCTGCGCCGATGCCTTTCAGCTAGGGGAAGATGAAGCGCGGGCTAAGGTCGCCCAGGCTTACCCCGACCTGGATCTGTCGTGCTTGGCAGTCGAACATTACGAAGCATACACCCCGGGGGCCGAGGAGGACGAGTATGGAGAAATATCGGATGTCGACCTCGAAGCTATCCTGGGAGCCGATGCGACTACCGACGCACCCCGCCGTAGCACCTTCGAGAAGGGAGAGCCAAGCAATGCCCCTGCTGACGCAGCTGCAGGAGATGCTGGGATTGATCCCAAATCCTGACCCTTTGGGGGGCTATATGTGTTTTTCTTTTCTTTCGCTTTGTAGTTCGACCGGAAATCAATAAACGAATCGGCCGTTTTTCATTTGTTGTCTTCCTTGGATGATTTCATGTCTCGAATTTCGGAGGAATATCCTTGTAGAGGCCAAGGCGTAGGGGTTGTCTCGATGAAAAGGTCGGACGGCAACATAGCCTGGTATGAGATGATTCAACTTGGCTTAGGCCGAATGACACGGTGGTTCAACCAAACCCGAAGGACGAGATAGCCTTTTCAGGGCTGAGGGGCAAAGTAGTTTGACCAGGGCCGAAGAATAAAATAGCTCGGCTAGTAGCAGATACTTCGGTTAGTTCCGAAGTATAGAAATAGTTTTGGCCCAGAAAGGGGGCATTAGGTGATGCCTAGGCCTCACACGCAATCAAACTGGGGGGGGGGGCATTGCCGAGGAACGCTCGGCACCCGCGCCCCTTTATCGCGTTGTCAGTGTTCTATCTTTTCTCAGGCGAGTCGATTTTCGTTTTGCCGAAACGGATGATACAGCTTTGATGTCAGTAGAAAGCTGCTCTAGAGCCTTCCGGGAGGCCTTTATTATGTTGGTCTTTCCCATGCGGGTTGTTTCGATGTGTGTCATGAGCGCTTGCCCGCCATTGGAGGATGTCCTTTTCGTAGGACGATCTCCCGGATCTGCCAGCTTCCGTAGGATCGGCAGGTGATTTTCTGTGTTTAATAATCATGATCCGGGATCAAAGGAGATCTTTGCGTTCATCATGGCTCAGACGACGGGCTTGGCGCGCAATGGGGCGCTGCTTTCATCCTGGGAGGCCACGTGATGGCATGGGTTAGGTATTTTGAATCTTGGGGCTTCCTGCTTTGATAGCTGCTCCCGGTTCGTTTCTGCCTATAAAAGGGGGAAGAGGGCCGTGTTAGGCCATCCCCAAAGTTCCCTTCCCTGTGAGAGTTTCCACAATGCCCATCTCTCTGGTGCTTCGAATGGAAGGACCGAGATTTCTTTTCGTAAGCCTCTCCCCCGGATAGTTGGGGTGATGAAGGAGCCGTTGAAGAGTGGCTCGCCCTCAGGGATGAGTCCCGAGATCATATGGAGAGCGCACAGGAGGGCCAGAGATCATACGGAGAGCGCACATATGCACTTCCTGTGTGTCCTTTGTGGTTCCCCTTGGGGACGTACGATAGGAAGTGTACGCGGGCTCCCCATGACTCGCGTGAACTTCTCCTCCTCCCCTGGTTTGGATTCCTGGGCTTGCCCGCCTGGGGAATCTTTCGCCACATGGGGATGGTGTGTCGCCCGCAGGTACCTTGCCTTTGAGTTTGGGTAAGGTGGAGCGGTACACACCCGGTTTGGGGGAGCGCTCTGGCGCCAGGGCCTGCGAGCTTCCTTTCTACTCGTCGGGGGGCCTCTCGTTGGGTGGTTTGGGGTAATATCCCGTCCACCTTCCCGATTATTCTGATATCCCGGTTGGGTCGCCGAGATATCATTATTTATCGAAGCTGGTCGCAACGGTTGGTCCATGTCGCCCGCCCATTATCGGCTCGAGCTGACTGTTCATGGTTTGTCTGATTTGTCGGTCTGGACACGGAGCATCATAGTTGCCCATATCTTCTTTGGAGTAGTTTGTCGAGTTTTATACTCATCTTTATTTTATGCATTTCAATGCTCTTGTAATCCCTCTCAGGCGGTTGTAATCGGTTTTGATGACAATGAAATAAAGGAAGCTTTGTTCTTTTTCTCAATTCCTGTTCTTTTGTGCAAAGAGTTGTCGTTGTTGGCTGAGGCGTGAGGACATCTCATTCGCTTTGGACGAGGGTCCCGCGCTACCTGAGTCGATCGGGGCTCGTAAGCTGCCCGGGTCTAGACGGAGATTTAGAGACTTTTGGTGGTAAAATATGTTCCTTGACTCTGGCCGAAGCTTGGAAATTCATGATTCGATCTTATTGGAGTTCGGATATTTGTGGCCCGGCCCTGCCGAGGTTCGGAGAATGGTTGCTTGGCCCTGCCAAGGTTCGGAGATTTGTTGCTCGGCCCAGCCGAGGTTCGAGATTTGTTGCCGGCCCAGCCGAGGTTCGGAGATCAGAGCTTGGAGGGATGACTTAGTCTCACCGTGAGTCATGATGCTAGGTCCCTGAGGTTCGGTGAGGAGCGTCAAGGCAGAACGGGCGTGCATGGTCACGCCCTCCATTTACGATTTGACTATTCCCGGGGGAGCGAGTTATTGCCAGGTGCTGGTGCTCTCTCTTTTTCATGCTTTCGAAAGGCGGCCGATTTAAGAGAGCTTGGGAAGTGATGAGGGCATTTATTGCGGGGGGCCGGCAGATCGGGAAGTACCCCGTTCCTAGAGAAGGGGGGGTTCCCGAACAGTCCGTCTGCATTTACTGATCTCGCTCAGGATGGGGCATAACCCTTCGGATTCTGCAGGCGCCAGTTAAGCGGTGACATGGCGATTCTCAAGGACGGATAGATCATCTATGAGAAACATTAGTAATCATCTTGCATTTGTATCACAAATTGAACCTAAAACTATTGAAGAAGCTGAAAAAGATAATAATTGGATGTTAGCAATGCAAGAAGAATTAAATCAATTTACTAGAAATAATGTTTGGACTTTAGTTGAAAGACCTAAAAATCATTCTGTAATAGGATCAAAATGGATTTTAGAAATAAACTAGATGAAAATGGCATAGTAATTAGAAACAAAGCTAGATTAGTTGCAAAAGGATATAATCAAGAGGAAGGTATTGATTTTGATGAAACCTTTGCACCAGTAGCTAGATTAGAAGCCATTAGACTATTACTTGCATTTGCATGTCATATGAATTTTAACTTATTTCAAATGGATGTAAAAAGTGCATTTTTAAATGGATTTATAAATGAAGAAGTTATGTAGAACAACCACCAGGTTTTGAAGATCACGAATTTTCAAATCACGTTTTTAAATTGCACAAAGCATTATATGGTTTGAAACAAGCACCTAGAGCTTGGTATGATAGGTTAAGTAAATTTTTAATTGAAAATGATTTTACAAGAGGAAATGTTGATAAAACATTTTTTTGAAAAGAAAAGGTAAAGATTTACTTGTAGTACAAATATACGTTGATGACATCATTTTTGGTGCTACTAACGAATCTCTTGTCAAGAATTTGCAAAGTTGATGCAGGGAGAATTCGAGATGAGCATGATGGGAGAACTCAACTTCTTCCTTGGACTCCAAATCAAACAAAGCAAAGAGGGAATCTTTATCAACCAAACAAATACACAAGAGAATTTTAAAGAAGTTTGGTATGGAATCAATGAAACCCCTCGGAACACCAATGAGTCCTTCATGCAAGCTGGACAAAGATGAAGAAGGTAAAAGGTTGATCAAAATATTATCGAGGTATAATCGGATCCCTTCTTTATTTAACTGCAAGTAGACCAGATATAATGTTTTCAGTATGCTTATGTGCTAGATTTCAATCTGAACCTAAAGAATCACATTAATAGCTGTTAAAAGAATACTAAGATACTAAGTGGAACTAAAAATGTAGGTTTATGGTATTCTAGAGACTCAACATTAAATCTAATTGCATATTCAGATTCTGATTATGCTGGATGTAAATTAGATAGAAAAAGCACAAGTGGTGCATGCCAATTCTTAGGAAGTAACTTAATCACATGGTTTAGCAAAAAGCAAAATTCAGTTGCATTATCAACTACTGAAGCTGAATATGTAGCAGCTGGAAGTTGCTGTGCTCAAATCCTATGGATTAAGCGACAACTTGAAGACTATGGTATCACACTTGATAAAACACCATAAGATGTGATAACACTAGTGCAATTAATCTAACTAAAAATCCAATTCAACATTCAAGAACAAACACATAGAAATTAGATATCATTTTATAAGAGAACATGTAGCAAATAATGAAATTTGTCTTGATTATGTTAACACTGAAGAACAATTAGCTGACATATTTACAAAACCTTTAAATGAAGAAAGATTCTGTTATCTTAGAGGAGAGTTAGGATTTGTGATCCTTAGAATGAATTTGAAACCCCTAAGGAAATTTATCTAAAATTCTTTCAAATCCTCAATCTTTAAGGAAATCTTATCTAGAATTCATATCTAATTGATCTAAAATATCCAATGATTATTTATCAATTTTTAAGATCAATTTTCGGACACATTTCAGAAATTTCATGTTTTTGCTCTGAAATGGTCTCGGAGCCGACTCGGTGAGTATCGGAGTCGACTCCAGGTTTCTACTGAAACTCTCGAGTCGACCCCTTCTCGGCGCGAGTCGACTCCACTTCGGGATGGTTTTCTGTGACTGTCCGGAGTCGACCCCTGCTTTGCGCGAGCCGACTCGAAGGGTCCCAGGTCGATTTATCTAGGGCAGAGTCGACTCGCCGTTCTTTTCTAACGACTCAATCTCTCAAAATACTCTCTCCAAAACACTTCCAGACCTTCCAAATTCCCAAGAATCCATTAACCCTTCCAATCGATCAATGGCCCCTAAAACTCGAGGATAACCTTTGTGCGGCCGGTGTTAAGAGGAAGAGCGTGCGGAAGACCGTAAGGCGTCCGGTTCGTGAGCCATCACCTAGCTCGGATTCAACATCTTCTTCCTCAACTCCAAATGCTTCTCCATCTACTCCTTCCAGGTAGATAGACTCGCTGATAGAATCATTACTACGGGGAGAAAGTAGATTTTGAATTGTTTGAGGCTGAGGGATTTCTTTGGGAAGACAGTTGATAGAGATGGGTTGGGAAAAAAATCTTGCTCTTAGATTGCCCTACTATCCTGCCCTTGTCAAGGAGTTTTATAAGAATCTATCTAGAGGAGATAATGGTCTTATTAGCAATGTTAGAGGAAACCGAATTTCAGTGACTGTAGAGCTGCTTTCAAGATTGTTGGATCTACCCATGTCAGGAACTTCTACATTTTCTTCGGATGACAGAAGCCCAGCTTTATCTAGACTACTTAACCGGGAGTTGTCGGTTTGAAGAAGTATTTGCCAATCAGTTATCCTTAGAACTGAGACTGCTCCACAACATCTGCAGTAGGATCCTTTTCCCAAAATTGGGAGATTCGATTATGTCAGAAAGGGATATTTTTTGTGATGGATGCAATTGTACGGGGCAAGCCATTAACCTTCCCAGTATGATTTATGGTATATTGCCGACTGTGGAGGTAAGAGAAAATCAAGCTTGCCCTATGGCATGATCCTCACTAAAATTTTCCAGAGCCAAGGGATTGTCATTTCTGATAGTGAGCCTATGAGGAACTTGAGACACACAGATTTTTACAGCTTGGCCACTATACACAGGATGGGATTTGTTAAGAAAAATGGAAAATGGGAAAGGAAAGGTTTGATAGAGGAAAGAGCAGCGGATGCTGAGGCACCGGGACCATCGGTTAGACACTCTTCGCCTGCACCTCCGAGCCCTCCTATTTCTGCTCCTGCTCCTACCCCTCTCCATTGTTTGATCAAGCTTCATCTTCATCAGTTGGCTTCACAGAACTTCAGCTAAGGCAACTCAAAGGCTTCTTGATGATCAGTCAGAAAATTAAAATCAGAGTTTGAAAACAAGTTTATGAATCTCAAGGAAACTCTATACTCTTTGGATGACCGAATCACCAAGATAGAATCTACACTCAGCACTTCTTCAGAGTCTTTGAGTGGAGATCTTAAGAACATATTTGAAGAACTTAAAGATGTNCCGCAAATCCCCTCATGCACTTCACGGAGAGCATAATCTACTTCAGACGGGCGGAGACATCTGAGTAGTGGCATGGAGAAGGACCGTTTGTAGAGTTGATCGTCGATCAGTACATAATGGGTGGCTTGCAGCTTTAGCTTTCTGGCCTCTCTCCGGTCAGGTGGAAGCGACCCTTCTTTGAGGTACCTCAGAATAGGATCGAACCATGATGGTTCGGCCTCAACTTGCATTATTCGGTCGGCTTCTGTGATACTGGGTTTCTCCAAGGTCTCCAGGTGGAATTTTTGCTCGGCGTCCATCGACTCCGCGGTCCCCAGCCGAGATAATAGGTCGGCACGGGCATTCTTGGATCTAGGAATATGAATAATCTCGAACTCAGGAAAATGGGAGAGTAGGCTCCGCACCTCTTGAAGATATCGGATCATGTTTGGTTCCCGAGCCTCAAACTCCCCTCGCACATGACCTGCCACTAGCTGGGAGTCGGTGAAGGCATTAAGTTTCTCCACCTTCAGGTTGCGGGCGATTTGGAGACCGGCCAGCAGGGCTTCATACTCAGCTTCATTGTTGGAGGCTGGGAAGGAGAAGCGCACACCATATTCAAAAGTCGCCCCCTCCGGACTGGTGAGAACTAGGCCCGCACCGGAGCGATGAGCGTTGGATGATCCGTCGATGGAGGAGCAGCGGGCACTAGATTTCGGTTCTTCGAGGGAGTCAGGGGTGGAGCCGTCCTCCGGGATGGTACACTCGAGGAGGAAATCGGCTAACACCTGAGCTTTGATGGCCGGGCGAGGATGAAAGTGGATATCGTGCTCGCTCAGCTCGACGACCCACTTGGTCATTCTTCCTGATGTCTCGGGGCGGTGGACCACCGCCTTGATGGGTTGGTCAGTCAGGACCATCACAGAATGTGCTTGGAAGTATGGTCGCAGCTTCCGAACTGAGATGATCAAGGCCAACACCATTTTTTCAATTCTACTATACCTTGTCTCCGCGTCACGGAGTAGCTTGCTGACATAATAAATTGGCTTCTGGATCTTGTTTTCCTCCCTGACTAGCACCGAGCAGACGACACCTTCTAAAACAGCCAGATATAGGAACAGTGTCTCGCCCGGGCTTGGACTGCTGAGGAGCGGGGGCAAGCCGAGGTACTTCTTGAGGTCTTGGAATGATTTATGACACTCGGGGGTCCACTAGAAGTTCTTAGCTGACCGGAGGGTTTTGAAGAAGGGGAGGCATCTCTCGGCTGAGCGCGCCACGAAGCGGTTGAGAGCCGCTATCCTCCCAGTTAGGCACTGGACCTCTTTAATAGATGCCAGGGGCGCCATTTGTTGAAGAGCTTGAATTTTCTGGGGGTTAGCTTCGATACCTCGCTGGGAGACCAAGAAGCCGAGGAACTTCCCAGAGTTAACGCCGAATGCGCACTTAGTTAGATTGAGCATCATCCCATACTTGCGGAGCGTTGCAAAGCTCTCCGAGAGGTCCTCGACGTGCTATGATGCTTCTTTGCTTTTGACCAGCATATCATCGACATACACCTCCATGTTCTGGCCAATTTGCTCCTTGAATACTTTATTAACTAGCCTTTGGTAGGTGGCTCCTGCATTTTTAAGACCAAAAGGCATGACACGGTAACAGTAAGTACCTCGATCGGTTATGAAGGTGGTCTTTTCTTCATCCTCGGGGGCTATCCGGATCTGATTATAGCTGGAGTAAGCGTCCATGAATGTCAGCATTTGGTGACCCGAGGTGGCGTCCACAAGCTGATCTATCCGGGGAAGAGGGAAGCTATCCTTCGGGCAGGCTTTGTTGAGATCGGTGAAGTCGATGCAAATCCGCCACTTGCCATTCGACTTCTTCACCATGACGACGTTCGATAGCCAGCTCGGGTAATTTACTTCCTGGACGAAGTTTGCCTTGATGAGTTTATCAACTTCTTCTTCAATAGCCTTCTGCCGCTCCGGGGCAAAGCTCCTCTTCTTCTGCTTGACGGGCCGGTGCATCTCATCCACATTGAGATGATGGACGAGAACCTCGGGGTTGATCCCCAGCATGTCGGAGGCAGACCAGGCGAAGACGTCAGCGTTGCTTTGGAGAAATTCGATCAACCTGCGCCGAGGTTCGCCCTTTAGCAGCGACCCGATCTTTATGGTTCGGTCAGGACGAGCTTCATCCAGCAGCACTTCCTCCAGCTCCTCGGCTGGTTCTCCTCGCTATTCGGCGAAATCCTCCCGAGCGTCCAGCCCGTCAACCTCCGGCATTTTGGACTGAAGGCTGGTAACGAAGCACTGCCGAGCCATGGTTTGGCTTCCTTGAACAACTCCAACTCCCCGTTCGGTGGGAAATTTTATGGACAGGTGTGGGATGGAGACAACTGCCTTGAGGGACATCAGGCTGGGTCTGCCGAATATTGCGTTGTATGGAGACCTGAGTTTGGTTACTAGGAAGTCCGTGTGAACAGTGGCCACAAGGGGCCAGGTTCCTACGCGAACCGTCAGGGTTACGACCCCTTCCGGGATGATGACGTCGCCTGTGAATCCCATTAGGGTGGAATCCACAGCTCGAAGGTTTTCTATGAGCAGTCTCATCTTGACAAACACATCGAGGTACAAAACATTCACCGAACTTCCACTGTCAACAAGGATCCGGCTTACATCATAGTTATTTAAATTGAGGGATACAACTAGTGCATCGTCATGTGGGAACTGTATCCCTTGCAGATCATCGTCGGAGAAGGAGAGCTCGCCCGTTCGTGCTCTCTTTGGCACCGAGCATTCATCATCATTTCTGGAACTCGAGCCGCCGGCCTCTTCAATCATGTTAATATGGCCGATCACGGGTGGATTGGGAGGAGGAGGAGGCTGCTGAGGCTCGGGCTGGCGGTCACCTCCTTGCCCTGGGTCAGGCGCCCTCCTGAACTGATTCAGTCGGCCCCGCTGGATCAGCATCTCAATTTCGTTCTTTAGCTGCCAGCATTCCTCAGTGTCGTGGCCGTGTTCTCGGTGGTAGCGGCAGTACTTGGTGGGGTCCCTCCGATCGGGTTCCCTCGAAGAGGGGCTGGCCGGAGAAGCTGGCGCTCTATCTCCATGAGGATCTGCGCCCGGGGCACAGTTAGCGGAGTGTAGCGGTCGAATCACCTAGGCGGGCTCCGGGAGCGATTCCTCGGCGGCAGTGGGGGAGCTCTTTGGTGACGAGGTGGGCTCGGCCGACGGGCAGGTCAGTGCCTGTCGGGACCTTTGGGCTCTTTCTTCTTTGCTAGCTCGGCGCGGGCAACTCTCCGCGATTCTTTGATCCTGGTGTACTTGTCTGCCAAGGCCATCATGTCGGAGAGGTTTGGGGGGTAGCTGACTTCCATTGCCAGGTAGAAGTCGCTTTCCTTCGAAACTCCCACCGCTAAGGCGGACATAGCTACCTCATGGTTGAGGTGGTCCACCTCTAGCATGGCCTTGTTGAAGGCCAAGATAGTTTCTCAGGGACTCCCCCTCTCTCTGCTTAACTTTAGAGAGGGAGTCGGATCTCCGTCGGTGATGGTGGCTGCTAACGAACTGGCCTATAAAAAGATGGCTCAGCTCGTCGAATGAATCAATGGAACCTGGTTTCAAGGCGTTGAACCAGGTTCGGGCAGATCCTCTGAGGGTGGAGGGGAAGGTGCAGCAGAGGATCGCGTCGGATGCTCTGTGGAACATCATTATTGACCAAAAGCTGCTGAGATGATCATCCGGGTCAGAAGAGCCGTGGTAGGGCTCGACGGCTGGTAACTAGACATGGGAGGGAATCACTTCCTCCATGATCCCTTTGGAGAAAGGGATGTCCTGCTCCGCCTTGGGCTGAGGCGGATAGGCCTGCTTGGCGGTGTCCAGCTCCTGACGTATCTCCCAGATCTGTCGGCGGATCTCCTCTTCAGCAGTAAGAGGAGGAGCTGGACGGGGAGAGCGCAGGGACGGTGTTGAATCATGGTTGGGAGGACACCGGGGAGAGGGTTCGAGCTCGGCAAGATCTGGGAGGCTCCCTGTCATGGCTGCCTCGCGGGACCGGTTTGTCCCCTCTGGATCGATGTGGGGGGTCCATGGCCTTATGCGGACCAGAGGAGGAGGTGGACGGAGAGGAAGGAGCTGCGGCCTCCTTATGAAGGTGTGGAGCAGAAGCGACTATGAAACGCTCCTGAACCAGATGGGTCAGGGCCTGGACCTGCTGGACCAGCGTGGCGAACTGGTCCTAGGTCACCGGGATGGCTGGTGGTGACGGGGTCTCAACCGGTGGGGGCTGCGGCGCCGCGTCTCCTGTTGGATCAGGTCTGTGAGCGACAACCTGGTCTTGGGCTTCAGAGGTTGCTCTTCTCCGATTGGCCATTGGAGATGTTCTACTCCAGATCGAGATCCTTATCTCCTTTCTTCAAGTTTTAATGGGACTTGAGGCCCTTCCTCTAGCGCCAATCTGTTGCCGCCGGGATCCATCCTCCGACTCGGGCACGGTCGATCTCCTGGTCTAGGCTTACTCCTGGGCGGACCTGCACCGAAGTCCTCGCGCGAGAGGCATTGGGGGTGGCCCTCCGCGGAAGACCCTCCGACGCTCAAGTCAGTGGGGGATCGGTGATCAACAGAAAATGGGAAGGTAGATCTCTCCGGAGAGTCTCTCCAGGGGCAGCCGATCGGGAGCTCTAGGGAAGCGCCGACGAGCAGCGGGGGAGAGTGAGAGAGTGAGAGTGCGAGAGTGAGCCAGGAGCAGTGAGCGCATACCTGAGAAAATCTGGGAGTGTCGTATTTATAGGCTATCACCTGGATCTTGAGCGCCTTCTGGAAGGTTCGAAGGTTGTTAGGATACAGAGATGAATCGAATCAGGCCGTTGTGGGGCCATTGGGATCCGTATCTTGTTCGTTAAGAGATCGACGGCTAGGAGAGCTCCTTGTTGGCCTGAGATCTGGTAGACGCGTAGGTCCCAGGTAGCTGTATTAGGTTCTAGACCACTCTTCAATATAATTCTCTACCTGGGATGCTGTTACGATAGGCCTAGGCTCTTCCGCGTTAGGTTCCGCGGAGGTGAGTATCGGATCATGGATCGCTCAGTGAGGTCGAGCTGTAGGTAGTTCGGGAAAAGCGAGCCTTGGGAGGCCCGGAGGAGCCGAGCTATGGGAAGCTCGGGGAAGCCGAGCTATGGAAGCCTGGAGGAGCCGAGCTACGGGAAGCTCGGGGAAGCCGAGCTATGGAAGCCCGGAGGAAACCGAGCTATGGAAGCCCGGAGGAAGCCGAACCATGGGAGGCTCGGGGAAACCGAGCTATGGAAGCCCAGAGGAGCCGAGCTACGAGAAGCTCGGGGAAGCCGAGCTATGGAAGCCCGGAGGAAGCCGAACCATGGGAGGCTCGGGGAAACCGAGCTATGGAAGCCCGGAGGAGCCGAGCTATGGGAAGCTCGGGGAAGCCGAGCTATGGAAGCCCGAAGGAAACCGAGCTATGGAAGCCCGGAGAAAGCCGAACCATGGGAGGCTCGGGGAAACCGAGCTATGGAAGCCCGGAGGAGCCGAGCTACGGGAAGCTCGGGAAAGCCGAGCTATGGAAGCCCAGAGGAGCCGAGCTACGGGAAGCTCGGGGAAGCCGAGCTATGGAAGCCCGGAGGAAGCCGAACCATGGGAGGCTCGGGGAAACCGAGCTATGGAAGCCCGGAGGAGCCGAGCTACAGGAAGCTCGGGGAAGCCGAGCTATGGAAGCCCGAAGGAAACCGAGCTATGGAAGCCCGAAGGAAACCGAGCTATGGAAGCCCGGAGAAGCCGAGCTACGGGAAGCTCGGGGAAACCGAGCTATGGAAGCATGGAGGAAACCGAGCTATGGAAGCCCGGAGGAAGCCGAACCATGGGAGGCTCGGGGAAACCGAGCTATGGAAGCCCGGAGGAGCCGAGCTACGGGAAGCTCGGGGAAGCCGAGCTATGGAAGCCCGGAGGAGCCGAGCTACGGGAAGCTCTGGAAAGCCGAGCTATGGAAGCCCGGAGGAAGCCGAACCATGGGAGGCTCGGGGAAACCGAGCTATGGAAGCCCGGAGGAGCCGAGCCATGGGAGACTCGGGGGGGCGCATGGCTTGACGGACCATATTAGTTTAGCTTATTCCTCGGGGGCATATCGTAGCTGGCGGAGGGATGGGGTCGGTCTCAGTCCCCTTGCACGATTATCAATGAAATGACGATTCTACCCCCAATATATATATATATGAGAAAAGGAGAGGGTGAAGCGCCACCCAGATTCCACTAAGCAAATGAAATCAAAGTCAGATTTCAATCTCGTCACTGTGATTTTTGTTTCTAATGGTGTCTGAGGCTTGGAATTTATGATTATTTTCTTAGCATTATCATATATTAGACATTTATATTTAGAACCTTTAATTAGTAGGGCTTTAAATTGTTAAAATAAGACCTAGAAGAAATTAAAATGCAACTACATCTATTTAGCTTCTTTTACATGAAAAAAAACTAAGAGAAGTAGAAGCTCAGCCAAATATCAAAGTGAGGGAAGTATTGAATTCAGGTTAGTTCTATATTTTACTCACTCTGTGATCTGGCGCTATACCTCTTGATTCAATTATGCATGCAGAAAATTTCTTGAAAGATATATATGAAATGTCACACGCATTATTGTAAACTACAAAATTTGAAAAGCACTCTTAAGACGGTAGGAGCCGTCCAAATTTTAAGTGGGGTTGAATGGCCTACATTTTAGCCCATAACATGACTCCTTCCACAAATAAGATAATATATATTATTTGTAGATGTCAAGTTTGATTGGGATTGAATGACTTATCACTTGTAAGTATATATATATATATATGATTGCATCCCTTCGAAATTAAGATGAATTAAAATAATATATATCATTTCTCGATGCTTAGTTTTATTTTGATCACATCCATAAATACTGTGACACTTGAAATATACCTGGGTCCTACCCTTAATTTTATAATTATGGTTTATTATCTCTAGGAATGCTTGTCTTTTCTGTCTTATTATTTTGAAATATCTCTTAGTAAAGGAAGAGATTTGGAGATCTATTTATCTTACTAAAATAACCATAGGTTTTATGTAAGGCTGGATTATTTCAAGTTATGTGTTAATTCACCCTGCTTTAACAATTCCAAAAATCCCACATTTATGGAATGCAATGAGGTTGCCATCATCCCAACTTAAAATATATTTATTGGATAGAAAGATGCCAAGTGATTGTAATAAATTCAGCTGGCTGAGACAATTGCAACATTTAAATGTTGAAAGATATATATTGGATTGCATATACTTCTTCGAGGAGCTATGATATAAAACGCCATAAATATTCATTATAAATATAAAACTTAGTTGTTTGGATTCATAAGTGTGAATTGAATGATTTGGAGCAATTGTTTAAGTTTTGCTATATATGTTCGATGACAACCAAATGAACGCATCTTCACATAATTATAAAAGATTACTTCATGAATAAAAAATGGCCATTACTTATGAGTTTTCCACTGTTCGTAATGTAATCCAAATTAAACCAGGGTTTTATAATCTTTGCTCAAACATTTGTTACATCTTTTTACAAGATTAACATTCTCTCACAAGCATCAATTATAGTATCGTATAAGTAAACAAGCACTGAAGGGAAAACCATTTCAATTCACATCGAAGTCCCTATCCACTAGACCCCACAATACGCCACCTTTTTCATTCTTTGGGAGAGTGACCGGACACTGCAGTCTCCACTTCACATCGCTGGCGCCCGCCGCTACCCCACGCTGGCGCCCGCCGCGTACTCTATCTTGGCATCTCATAATTTCTTACTAATTTAATACAACAGCAATAAAATTTGATCCTATCGATTTCTTTTAATTACTGCGTCTCTTCGGCCGCCGACGGTGCGATCGGCGGCACCGCACTGAACCCGACGGCGCGGCACTTGACCTCGCCTACTCCGACCATCGCGGCCCCGGCGGCGGCCGGTACCGGGTTGACGGTCCGTCGGTACGGCCCCAGCCATTTGGCCAGCATGTACTTCTTCTTCCGCCACGGTGGCACGTGAAGTCCCCGCCGGCGCAGCGACCGCCGCGCGGCCTCCGCCGCGATCTGCACCACCTGCCGCACCTCCTCCGGCAGTGCCACCATCACCCGCGGCAGCGCCGCCACCACCCTCCCGTACTCCTCCGTCGCCCTCGCCACCTCGAACTCCACCGCGAAGCCCACGTCCACCATATACCTTGCTGCCGCCTTCTCCTTCGGCGCATCGACCACCACGTCGATATACTCGTAGCTGCCGGCGGTGAGACGGCTGGATTTCTCCCACCGGGCCTTGCATATCCCGGCATTGTATCCCTTCTCCCTCAGCCTTACCATCACCGCACGGCGGTAACCGGATCCGCTCGACCGCAGCTCGGCCAGGGCGTCGGCTGCCTCGGATACGTCGGCAAGCAGCTGGAGGCGGAGCAGGTCTCCTTTCCCGGACGGACCCAGCAGATCTTTCACCTTCTGGGCCGCCTCGACAGACAGGTCTCCCCCATCGGAATCGGACTCCTCGCCGCTGTTGGAGGTGGCGGAGGCGGAAGGGGGGTCATCACTTTCGAGGAAGGCGTGAACGAGGCCGGAGAGGGCCTCGTGCTCGCTCCCACTGCTGGCGTAGCGGGTCATCCGCTCCCGGTCGTCGCCGCGGATGCGGGCTTTCACCTTGTCGTCGAGTGGGTCTGAGACCCGCTTCGCCCGCACGCACCCCGCCATGACCCGTCCGTCGCCGCCCCCCCAGATCTCTAGATAAAAGCCAGGGAGAGTTCCGGATTTAAAGCGAGGTGGCAGACGTTATCGTAAGTATTGTGTCATCTCATCACGTTAAGAACTCACGTTTTGATTATATTTCATCGAAGGAAATGATCATGGAATGGAGAACCTGGCGAGGATATACCTGGCACCATCCGAATAGCGCGGCGACGTGGGAGAATATGCGGGGGCGCAAGGTTTGATGCCCAAGGGTGATTCCAGACACGTCAATGCTAGGTGGGGCCCATGTAATGTGGTTTGCGGGAGAAGGCCTCTGCCGACGGGAAGGAGAGAGAACGCGAGCGGAGATTTAATATTGAGAGCGGGGAGTACTGTATAGGCTCTGCTCAGCAGTCTGGGTGCGTTGAACGTATGAAAAGGCGTCCAGGTTCAATGCATGCTAGTAGAGCAATTAGGATTTGGACGTTAGCTCCACTCTAACATGTGGGTCATTACCATCCAGATGAGTGAATCAGAGCTTGGTCCAAATCAAGACCTAGAGCTCTCTTAGTGATTAAACTCAACCGATGCATTTTAACATGCATTGGAAGGGTCTCTATTAAAATCTTCGATCCAAAATCATCATGGGTTTTGATTGAGCCGATCTGACTTACTACGATAAGGTCTGCTCTTCTTGGTTGTCTAGATACAATGAACCCATGCCAAATATGTCCAAATATCATTCATGCAAATTTAGGGTAAGGTTTCCATGATGCACTCCATTTAATTAACATGCAAGTTGATTGGTTGGATACAATATTATAGCCTAATCTAGAACTAATTAACTAGATACAAAAAGTTACAACAAAATCGAGACTTGATCATGAATCTAAACTTGGATCCCTCTTTACAACCTTGATTCGAATTAACAAACCTAATCTCCTTAGCTTGGATCATTCTTTGAAAATAACATAAAACAAGGCTTAGTTTGACTCAATTTTAAGCGATTATGTCATGTTGCTATCTATATTATACCAATGACAGCCTTGCGGCGTATATGTCAAGTGTTTATATAATATCTATATTGAAAATATTTTTTTCTATATTTCTTTGTATTTTTGAATAAATACAAGTGAATTTGTATATATGGTTAGAAATACATATATACATATGTACGTACATATATATATTAATTAGATCAATGCCTCTATAAACTTTGGGCCTTTTAGCATGCAATCATGCATGCACACTCAACTTAGCTATAAATGTTCAATGTAATACAACTTGTATAAGAACAAACCTTGAAAATTTACTCATCTTTTTTTTTGATCATTTACATTTTGAGTCAACTAATATTTTATAAGATTTTAATAAGTTAATTAAAATTCAATGAGACTATTTAAGTCTTAACCACAAGAGTTAATAGGGGTATTATCTAGATAAAACCCCCTAAGCATGGAATATATATTTATAGGCTTGTTTGGACTAGGCAAAGCATTTTACAAAAAATAACCACATAATTTTTACTTTTTGTATGAGCATTCATTTTTTAAATTCTATAAAAAATGCCATTTTTCACATTTTAGACTGAAATGCCCCTCATTATCTCTTCTCAAGGGTGCTAAAGAGAGATAGTAAGATGAGAATACATGGTGCATGTGAAATAAAATAAATAAAAAAGATAGCTTAAGAAGGAAAAAAGGGAGAAAGAAAACTTTATAACCTCTTCTAGCCATCCACCATTGCCTACTATCACCAACAATTCCTATACATGCTAACATTTTCACCGGTCTTTACCACCATCATCTTCAACCTCATCACCACCCATTATATAACTATCTTCATCACTACCTTCCCTACTATCATCATCAATATCTCCTTTCATTCATCATTGTTGAAAATATTTACTACCATTCACCATAGTCAATATTCTCTAGCATAAACGTCATTGAACTCTACTATGCCAATCATTGCAATGCACCATCAATCTCCACCATTATAATTGACAATTGTGAACATTGATAGAGAATATAATCGAAAATATGGGTGATGGTGAAGCAATGAATAGTGATAGAGCTCATCAAACATGGGTGGTGGCGAAGATTGTACGTAGATGATATCAGATAGTAATAAAGATCATCAATGGAGGCAAGCAACAAACATCATTGATGATGATAGAAGGTAATATGATTCATTAGTGATAGAAATTATAGATGATGTTAGACATTATTAATGATGATAGATAGTATTTTAGATCATTGATGGTAGTGTGTGATGACAAAGATAATAGTAGTGGTAGATGATGGTAGAGATTATTGGCAATAATGAACAATGATGAAGATCAAATACAATGGTGAGCAATGATTGAGATGAATGATAGTGGTAATAGACGAATGAAGGGACCATTAGAGTTGGACAAGGATGGTGGAATATCAATACCAACGAACACTGGCCAATGTCAAGAGAGAAGAAAGGTTCTTTCTTTCTCAACAGTGATGGTGGAATATCAATACCAACGAACATTGGCCAATGCAAGAAAGAAGAAAGGTTCTTTCTTTCTCAATAGTGATTGAGAAGCCAAGAAGAGGTTGAAATCTTCTTTTCTCTTCTTTTCAAAGCCTTTCCCACCTCTAATTCATCATTGTTGAATAACTAGGTTAGTTGCTAATGACCTATCTTTATTTTTTTTATCGATTGGCTCTCATTTCTTTATGTAGTTTTTTTTTTTCTCTTTCTGTATTTTCTTCTGTCTCCCTTCGATCTTAAGAGCTATCGATAAGTGTCCAATGACTGCTAACAATCATAGAATTATTGCATGATCTAATCCTTTTATGCTTAAATTCTTGTCATTCTTGTCACCGGAACTCACCAAATGATAGTGCCTAGTTATTCATCGATAACCCTAAGGCCAAATGACCATGGGCCACTCTTCACTGGCAACAACAGAGTCTAATTTGGTTGATTTCTTTTACATAATGTTTCTCTTTTATTTTTTGACTCATAGCTAAATCACAGTCATAATAGGCTATTGAAATGCCTAATATGATCATCGAACCATCAAGATGAGACTGATGAGTTGATGAGGCTCTCCAATTGGTCCCTATTTCTTCCATGGGTTCTTGGTTTTCAATGAGACACTACCATAGTCAACCACTAGAGGGCACCTCCACCACCACCACCTCCTTTTTGTCTCTCTCTGGATCAGTGGAGGGAGGGGGGGATGGGTGGAGTATGTAGAGGAAGACCTCTCTTGTTTTGAGGAAAGAAGGGGACAAGCATCTCCTATTTTTTTCCTTTCTTTTTCATCTCTTTTTATCTCTTATTGGTTAAGACTCTAGTTCCTAATCCTACTTTAGACCTTGATATAATATTTGAATGTGATCATAAGGGATGGGTCTATGCATGTTAGGCCTCACCCTATCTTTGATGATTACCATTGAATCCTATTCATATTGATTTTTCTATTAGTGCCAATTTTCCCATTGTACTATTGTCATTACTTTTAGATAGGGATTTGTTAGATCGATAGCTTTAGTTTGGTTTGAGAGATGTCCAAGTTTTAGAAAATTTATTGGAGAAATAATTATGATTAAATCAAATGTAATTTGGGTGATATTTTCTAAAGGAAGTATACAAGCCTAATCGATATTGATATTTCTTGCATTTGTAAGGTTTGTAATGATTCACCTTATGTTGGTTTTTCATACAAACCATTTTCAATAAATATTGATATCAAAAGCATTATTATTGATTAATACATGATTTCTAAATTTTATGAAAAAAATAAGTGATGGACTCATATTAATGGACTCATTTTTTTTAGATATTTTATGTATCTGTCTATTTTTAATAAAATATTAATATCAAAATATCATAATTGATTCATAATTTTATGAGCATATGTTTTCTAATTATAAATAGAGGTAGACTTGTTATATTTAAATATATTCAAGCTTAGATCTGATCACTTTTTTCTCTTTGAATCTACACAATTTACAGATTCCAAAGATAGAAAAATTAAAAAAGATGGGGTAGGTTCAGGATTCACGTAGATTTAAAGGTTAAAAAGGTTATTAAATCCTACGCTTGACTATATTCGGATGTAATTAAGTTTACTTCTTTTAAATATATGTGTTATTTCTATTATCAAAAATCGTGCACATATTTTATATAATTTAGTTTAGAACATGTTTTTCTAACTATGAATTGATATTATATAAATTACAATCAAATATGTTATCGATTTTAAATCTTTGCTAATTATTTTTGATGCTCCAGTAATGGATATTATATGCTAATCGATATTCTATCAATGAAGCTTATATTATCGTTAATATCCTATTAGCAAAAACTATATCTTATATATATCTCAAAATATTGTCATAAAATCAACATACTAGTACATAAGAATTTAAATATCATCCTCTAAATGCATACTAAAGTATATACATCAATTTTAGTTTATATAGAAAACTAAACACTAAATCCCACTCCTAGTGTATCGCGCCCAAGTTTGGATCCAACAAGTAAGCATCATCATCATCATCCTCTAAAACTTGATAAGATGAGCAATGAGTTAAAGGTTCAGTAGCAATTTTATACATACCATCATAAATGTGCCAAGAAAACCATAACGAATTGTATATCAAAATAAATTTTTATAAAAAACAACATAGCGTTTCTACAAAACCATATGCAAAACCATAAAATCATTCATAACCAAATACCAATATAAATTATATCAAATATAAAAATTACTAAATACCATATTGAAGATAAATACGGGCAAACCTCATGCTAGTAGTTCGTGTCTAATAATCTAACATGGTAATACATACATGCACAGATTGATTTTCATACTAGTGCCCAGCATATTAACTCAGCCACATTATATCCACAGACCATGACTGATTTTATGTCAGCCTCTCCTAGCTCTTGGCTCTTCCCTACTATCATTGATTTAGGCCAGTAAGAAATCATACTGATATTAGCAATACTAGTACCATGTATCAACAATTAATCATCAATATCCAATGTTAGAAACCTAGTCACCACTGCCTTATCCAATGACTAGTCCACATGCCCACATCATCATATTACATATCCAATAAAGCTATAACCATACCATAACCGAAATAACACACTACCAAAAAAGCGCAGATTTTTGGCGGTAATTTTTGGCAATTTTTAAAAACCACCAAAAATTAACCATTTATCGATGATTTTTTTGGTAGTTTTAAAACTATTGATAAATGCAACATAATTACCGATGATTTTTTGCAATTATAGGCAGTTTGAACCGCCATAAATGCCAAATGAATTAGCTCTCTCTTGCACTTTTGTTCATCGCATCTTTTTCATTTTTATCATTTCATTTTTATTTTTTACTCCAATCCTAACCAGATTGCTTCCATTTTCGATTCTGTATTGCCTCTCAGCCTCTGCCTTTGTTTTCTTCTTCCATTTTCAAACCTTTGCCCATCCTTGCAAATCTAAATCAATTCCTCTCCCCATCATCGAAAATTTGAAGCAAATCTGAAGACCTTTGCCCATTTTTGATTTTCTCCATTTTTAGATTTAGAAATTCCTTTACCATCTGTGCAACTCTGTACCCAAAAGAACCTTTATTATAGAAAGCTTTTGTACACCTTGTTGGCTTCAGTTGAAAAATCTAAACCCATCCTTGAGAATCTTTCCTAGATATGTATCTTCTTCTATGTTTTTTTTTAATGAGAATTTGATGAGTAGAATGGGAACTGCTACTGTAATGCTCTGTAGATCTATGGTTTCTTTGCTTGTGTATGTATTATCTATGTTGATTTTTTTTATTTACTATCTCTGAAGATTTTGGTATAAAAAGTAAAATGAAAAAAAAAATCTTTTCTATTTTTCTCCATTAAGGGCTTATTAAAAGTTATGGTTTTGTGATAGAACCAAAATTTTGGTTTTGCAACAGAACCAGAAATTCGGTTCTGCAACATAACCAGAAAGCTCATTCTAGTTCTATGAGAGAACCAAAAATCTGGTTCTGATTATGTCAACTATGTGAGAGAACCAAAATTTTGGTTCTATGAGAAAACCGAAATCTATTCTGGTTCACATAAGCTGCATCTGGTTCTGGTTTTATAGTTTTGTAACAGAATAGAACCAAAATTCTGGTTATCACAGAACCATAAATGTGGTCTTGGTTCTAATTCACAGAACCAGAAAGCTCTGGTTTTGATTTTGTTGTTCTATTATAGAACAGAACTAGAATTCTGATTGTCATAGAATCACAAATATGGTCCTAGTTCTAATTCATAGAACTAAAAAGCTGGTTCTATGATAGAACCATAAATGTGGTTTTGATTCTAATTCACAGAACAAGAAAGCTGGTTCTATGATAGAACTAGAACCACATTTTTTAGTTGTATAGTTTTTGACAAAACCAAAACTAAATTCTACATAATCTCTTTTAAATTCAATATAACTCAATGATATCTTGCATAATCTTATAGGCTCAAGAATGGATAAATCTTGGATTACCAAGCCCCGAAACACACCTTAGTATGCGATTGGACTAGAAGGATTTCTAGATTTTGCTTTTTTACATGCATCTAGCAATGGGAGAACCAAGTGTCCTTGTCGTGATCGTGGGTTTAGAAAGATGGAGACTAAAGAAGTGGTACATTACCACTTGACGTGCCTTCAGTTTCTGCTAGGATATATCGTTTGGATGTGTCATGGTGAGTTAATAATGAGAGAACATCAAGAATCCTTGAATGTAAGGCATGATGACTTGCCTAGTCACGATAATATACCTAGACATGACTTAATGGATGACATGATCCACGATGCTTTTGGAATCCCTAGGCATCATGGGATTAAAACACTTCTAGTGTTGCCTAAACCTGTGGATGAAGACGATGGGATAGAGCTTGAAGAAAATTATAGAGAAAGGGAAGACTATAATGAATTTGCATATTTAATCAGGGATTGCATTATATGAGGGGTGTGCAAAATATTCAAAGTTTTCATTTCTAATTAAACTCTATCATATCAAGTGCTTATATCGAATGACTGTCAAAGTAATGTCTATGATATTAGAGTTATTGCAAGATGCTTTCGAGCATGCAAGAATTTTGAGTTCATTATATGAGGCTAAAAAAATAATAAACAAGCTAGAGCTCAGTTATGAGAGGATTGATGCATGTCCAAATGATTGCATATTGTATTGAAAAGATGATAAAAATAGAAAAATATGCAAAGTCTGTGGTACATCTAGATAGAAAAACAAAGGAAATGCTAGAAACCGAGTAAGTAGTGCTAAAAAAGGAACAAAGCAATCTACAAAAGTGTTATTTTCTATTGAAGGCAATATTACATAGATTATTTATGTCTTCTAAAACTGCCGAGGACATAAGATGGCACTGTTAGGAAATGTGTCCTACAGCCAATCGTCTAGCTTGTAAACGGTTATGAGTTGATATATATGAACATGATTTATTCAATAAATAAGAGTAAATTTTGGCCATACATCATATAGTTTACATCTTTCAGTAGAATTTCAATATGTTGTAGTCCTTAGAGTTACATGTATTCGACAATGGAGGAACTGTTGAGTAACTCTTAAATAAGTTCGTGGCCAAATGATACGTCGTTACCGAGGACGACGACGTAATCAAGTGTAGGTCGTTGTATGTCATATGGGTTGGTTTGTTCTCTTAAACCAAGGAATGTATAACACTGGTGTGACATGCGGGTGAGTATAGGAGTACATTCACTGAACAGTGACTCATCTCTGTTGAGTGCTCAACTGCCTAGAGCAACTGATAGAAAGGCAATGAGTATAAGTGTCCCTTTGACATAAGACTATCATGTTGACTTGATAAGCAACTCACTGTACTTAGGCACTGGACCACCCAGATTTCTAATCCGGTGACAGAAGGTTGCTGGGTGCAGTCAAGTACTTATTGGGTCAGTGATGAGTCAAGATGGGATTGTCCACTCTAAGTGTTAGAGAGAGTGCTCGAACTATATTTCAATTTAGCAAAACCTTGGCCAAGGTAATCTTTGTGAGGTGTCACAAGATTCATTGCATTGAAACATACTTGGGTGATTTACTCGGAGTTGGCAGTTAACTCCGTATTCGCCCAGAGTACTAGGACAAGGGGATGAATTATGCGGCAACTATAGCCTGGGTTTCAGAATGTTGCCTTGTGCAAATTCGATCTATTCGGACATCGAGAACCATGGCTAGATGGTCACATCGATTAGTATAGGAAGCGTTCCTATGCTACCGGCTTAGGTTTGAACCTATGGAGTCACGCACATAGTCGGATGACTTGTACGCAGGCGTGATCACTGATTTGAGTGGGACTCAATCAGATGGGTCATACGGGGTTCGTTCTGGCTATGTCTAGCTAGCTCTAGACATTAGGGGCAGCACCTACTTCGAGGGTGATTTGAGTTAGTCAGTAACTCAAATAGAATTTTGGGACACGATATGAATCTTGAATAAAGTTAATTTGAACCATGGACTAATGATTGGTCTGATAACAGAGTGGTTTGGATCCGGGTTCGAAGTGGTTCGATCTGGATATCCAATAGAGCCTCTGAAAGTTTATTTATGAATTTTGTATTCATAAATCACTTCGAATTGGAGCTCGGCAAGACACAATATGAAGTATGGTTCAAGAGCTATGAGTAGCTTCTTTCGGATTTGAATTTGGACTTCAAACGAAATTGATTGGATCAATTCTGTTAACAAAAGAAAATTTAAATTGATAATATCTTTCATTCGTCATCATCCCCTTGTTATAACAGCTAGTTATTGATTATGTTACGGGAGGATGCTCAAAGGTCCCGTCACTTTACGTTTCTTTTTAGGCTAACCGTTTGAGAGATGCATTGATGAGGTGACTACGGATTAATGCCATGATGGGATTCATTTAATGACATTTTAAAGAGCTCTTTCATATTTTTTTTATTAAGAAATTTTTCATCGGATATAAAAGGTTACTATATGAATAAAAAAAGGGTGAACAGGTAAAAAAAATGATAGAGACTTTTTTGTGAAAGCTGATCTTCTGCAATCACAGAAAGTCAGCAAGAAGTCCAATTGAAGATTATCTCTTCTTGGGAGAAGAGTTCTCCCTTCATTGTTCAAGAATTTCACCTCCTATCTGCATTCATCAGGCGTGCTGTGATATAGAGGAGCGGCGCGTGCGGCTCTTGCAAGGAACGAAGGGGAATTTCTCTCTGCAAATCGGATTTGTTACCTTCGTTATCAACAGCTTCCACAACGAGAGGTACTATTTTAAATGTAAATCAATAATCTTAAATTTCAGATCTGTTAATTTGCTTTAATTAATATTCAATGTGGATATTAAAACCGATTTACATGCTTTCCACTTTGAGATCCTTTGCATAGGAAAAACTATTTTTTCCCTTCAAATGGTATCAGAGCCATGGTTAAGGCTTAGGAATGCATGTATAAGCATAATAGATCTGATATAATTATGCATACATAATCTAATGTAGATCTAAAGTTGATCTTATTTTGATTAGTTTATATCTATAGTAGATTTAAAAGTTTTGCATGATGAAAGCATGTTAAAGTTATTTAATGATGATTAAATATATGTTTTAAAGGTAGATCTAATGTAGATCTTGCATGCTGTGTTCTATTATATCTTGAATTGGGTATATTCACCAGGCCATCCAGTCATAGGGAGGTTTCATAGCCTCTGTTTTCTTATTCAAGAAAGGATTCCTATGACATGTAAGGGTGTTACTGTGAAAGAACCCATGAACGGATGTACAGAACAGAAGAAAGAAAGATTAAAATATGTTTTAACCGAATTAATCTTTTATTCTGTGATAATTTTGATTAGATCCAAAATTAATTAAAGATGAAATGTTAATAAAGATCAACATTAAGACATCTTAATTGATTTAAAACTTAATTATAAATTACAGTAAAATTGCTTTACGTAAAAGTCAGATCACAAAAAATAGAAAGAAAGTAAAGATGTTTTACAGAAAAATTTTGAAAAATATTTTAAAATCAGAACTCAAAATTGAAATTGGTTCAAATTTGAAAAGGAGTTAACTTAAGATCTATAATTATGAATTAAAGACCTTAAGACATGATCATAAATCATGGGCTAACTGGGTTAGCATGAATCAGGTTCTCTAAATGGGTTAGACCTAAGGTTAGATGAATTGGACTAAATTAGAAAATTGAATCTAATCAAATGTTGAGATAAGTTTTTTTCTTGAGATCCATCTAATTAGATTAGATTAATCAGTCCATACATCTAAATAGACTTGATTTGGGGCTCAGTGGACACCCAAGTCTTTAGGCAAATTTAATTGGGTCTGGTCAACCACTTGATGTCTAGAAAGGTTCTGATCAAGGTCGCGGCTACCTCTAACCTGGCAAGTTGATTATCAGCTAGTGTCTAGGCAAGATGGTTAATGGCGCAACTCGGCCTTTTGATCAAGCCGGCCTGGCTAAGTGGTCCCAGCACTTGATTAGACTAGCCTATTGACTTGGGCTAACCCATGCTTCCTAAGAAAAATCAGTCTAACTGATTTAGGTACCCATGGACCAAATTAATGAACCCAACTAAATGGTTTAGTGAGAGAATACATAAATTGGTCCATGTCATTCATGTGTCACAAATTAATCAAACCCTCTAAAATTATTAGGTCCCTAAAATGACTAAATTATGGGGATAATTAGATCATAGCCTCCCATTAAGAGAGTGATAATGAGTCCAATGGCTAAGATGATTATTGGAGGCCCAAAGAACTGGTACTCATCTGGTCTTTGGAATTATCATTCATATTATGATGGTTCAATGCAACTCTCTCAACGATGGTCAGGTGGGCCGGCCAAAGTCGGGCTTGACCAATTCCTTGGTTAGAAGCTTAAACATGTCGTGTTAATGGTTGGACCTAACCAGGACACCCAATAGGAGGCCTAAAGGCCGATTGACGTGTAACCTGGGGCAAAATAAATTACTAGAAATTGTTTGGGGAAACAATTGGTTATGAACCCACCTTTAGATACATGTGGGTGGACCGGCCAAAGTCGGGCTCATATGTAGTCTACTGGGTTCTAGTACCCACTCAGAAATTAGGAGTAATTTCTTGGGTTGGAGGTAGGGGCTACCAACCTGAATAAAATAGTGGGAGAACTTTAGACCATATGTCCAAGTCTATAGGTTTAAATAAATCATGTACACTAATAAGTTTTTGGTTTTTCTTTCAGAAATGTCTACAAATCTGTCGCTCCGGTCACTGTTGGACAATGATAAACTGACATGTCCAAACTTCGATAGCTAGTATCAAAGGCTTAGGATAGTCCTAGAGCATGAAAGGATCCTTTATGTGATAATGGATCCTGCACCTGAGCAGCCAGCCCCAAATGTGCCTGGTGTGGCCAGGGACACTTATCTGAAGTGGACCAATGACCGCACCACAGTGCGCTGCATAATGCTGGCTTCTATGAATGATGAGTTCAGCAGGAAATTTGAGGAGGCCCAACCGGAACAAATACTCCAAATGTTGAAGGAATCTTTTGGGACGTCAGACGACGTTGAAAGGTACAAAATGTCTAGTGCCATCTTCAACGCGCGTATGCGTGATGGGACTTCTGTTACCGATCATGTACTGTACATGATCGAGACGATAGAACGTCTGGGCAAACTTGGATTTTCTTTGCATGAGCAACTTGGGAAGGATGCCATACTGAACTCACTGCCTAGCTCCTACCTGGACTTTCTTAGTCATTATAGAATGACGAAGCCTGCAGTAAACTATCATGGATTGCTGGGTCTACTGCAGACTTTTGAGAAAGACCACCAGCTTCAAGAAAAAGATAGTAAACTTGGTGGGAGGTTCAGGGGCAGGACATCATCACCCTAAGAAAGGGATGAAGAAGAAAAATAAAAGAAAAAAGGTACAACATGCTAGTCCTAGTCAGACCAAGAAGAAGAAGGCTGACAAAAGTCAGGCTAAGTGCTTCTACTGCAAGAAGCTGGGTCACTGGAAGAGGAACTGTCCCGAGTACATAGCAACCCTGGATCCTAACAGGCCTAAGAAGAAAAACCAGCAAGGAGTTGCTGGAAAAGGAATTTATATGATAACACCTTGTAATTTTTCTATCTGTGATACTACTAATTGGGTATTAGATACCGGGAGTCCAATTCATATTTGCAATTCTTTGCAGGGGCTTCGAATTAGTAGAAGATTCAAAGAAGGTGAAAGATTCCTAAACGTGGGTGATGGAAGCTGAGTTCCAGTACTGGTATTGGGAGTCGTGGAGCTTTATTTTGAATTTAATAAAATATTGCTTAGTGAATGTCACTATTGTCCTGCATTTTTATTTAATGTCATTTCTGTAGGCCAGTTGGCTATTGAAGGATATGATTTTTCAATAAAGAAAGATATTTTAAATATCATTATGAATGATGTACCAGTGATGTGTGAACAATTGAGCAATGTAATTTACCTTCTATCACAGCCTGTTAATATATTATGCGCTCCAAACAAACGCCCTAAAATAGATGATGTCGATGACTCATACCTTTGGCACTGTAGGCTAGGTCATATAAATAAGAACAGGATAAGCAGGTTAGTCAGAGAGGGCATCCTCAATGACATTGATTATGAATCAATTAAAACTTGTGAGTCCTGTCTTCTTGGGAAAATGACAAAGTCATCTTTTACAGGAAAAGGTGAAAGAGCCAAAGAGATTCTAGGCCTCATACATACTGATGTTTGTGGACCTATGAACACTGCCTCTATGAGAGGGTTTAGCTATTTCATTATATTTACAGACGACCACTCCATGTTTGGTTATGTCTTCCTAATGAGACACAAATCTGAATCGTTTGAAATGTTCAAACGATATCGTAGTGAGGTAGAAAAACAAATTGGAAAGAATATTAAAATTCTTCGGTCAGATCGAGGATGTGAATATCTTTCTAATGTGTTTTTGACATATCTAAAGGAGAATGAGATTCTCTCTCAATGGACACCTCCAGGGACACCCCAGTTAAATGGTGTGTCTGAAAGGAGGAATCGAATCCTATTAGATATGGTTCGGTCCATGATGGTCTTTGCTAGTTTGCCTATCTCCTTTTGGGACTATGCACTTGAGTTGGCCTGTTACATTCTTAATAGGGTCCCTAGTCAATCTATTGCTAAAACTCTATATGAGATATGGACGGGGCGTAAGCCGGTGCTCACATACCTTAGGGTCTGGGGGTGTCCAGCTTATGTCAAGAGATTGTTGACAGACAAGCTAGGACAAAGGTCTGACAAATGCCTCTTTGTTGGATATCCTAAGGAGTCTAAAGGATACTACTTCTACCAAACTGAAGAGCAAAAGTTGTTCGTCAGTATGAGAGCCACCTTTTTAGAAAAAGAGTATCTTACTGGAAGTGCTAAGGCTAATATTGAACTTAATGAAGTTCGACAAGGAGAAGTACCTTTACACTCAGAAACCGCTATGAAACCGGCTTTGAATGGTTCAAACCCGGTGCCCGCTGAGGTACCATTAAGGAGATCTGGTAAAGTACCACGTCAGCCGGACAAATACTTCGATTTCTTGGTCCGTAACGGGTATCTCATCGAACTCGATGAGAACGACGAAGACCCAATCACCTATATGGATGCGCTGCAGAGATCTGACTCTGAGAAATGGCTAGATGCCATGAAGTCCAAAATGGAATCCATGGAGATCAATAGTGTATGGACACTAGTTGATCCACCTGAATGGGTAAAACCCATAGGGTGTAAATGGATTTTCAAGAGGAAACAGGGTGCATATGGGAAGGTGGAGACCTATAAAGCCCGTCTGGTAGCTAAGGGGTATAGTCAGCGTTATGGTATTGACTATGACAAGATTTTTTTCCCTGTAGCAATGCTCAAGTCAATTCAGATTATGCTTGCTCTAGCTGCATATTTTGACTATGAGATCTAGCAAATGGATGTCCGAACGGCTTTTCTAAATGGAGAGCTCGAAGAGGAGGTGTATATGATACAACCTGAAGGGTTCACATCCACAGATGAGTCAAAAGTATGCAGGCTTCATAAGTCCATCTATGGACTCAAGCAAGCTTCTCGGAGTTGGAATAAACGTTTTGATAAATGTATCAAGACTTATGGCTTCATTAAGAACAGAGAAGAACCCTGCGTGTATAAGTGGGCAAATGGTTCCATAGTTGTATTTCTTGTACTGTATGTGATTACATTCTCTTGATTGGGAATGACATCCCTGCACTACAGGGAATAAAGGTTTGATTGCTGTCTCAGTTCTCTATGAAAGACCTGGGAGAAGCTTCTTACATCCTAGGGATGAAGATCTATAGAGATAGATCTAAGAAGCTGCTGGGATTGTCCCAGTCAAAGTACATTGAGACTGTGCTGAAGAGATTCAGCATGGATAATTCAAAAAGGGGCTATCTTCCGATAGGCCATTGAATTACTCTCTCCAAGAAGGATTGTGCGACAACTCCTAAGGAGAGAGAGTACATGGGTAGAATTCCGTATGCCTCAGCAGTGGGTTCTATCATGTATGCTATGACATGTACAAGACCAGACGTGGCACACTCACTAGAGATAGTGAGTAGGAACCAGTCTAACCCAGGTGAAGCACATTGGAAGGTGGTAAAAACCATCCTTAAGTATTTGAGAAATACTAAGGACCAATGGCTCATTTATGGAGAACCTGACTTAAAACTAGTGGGGTACACTGACTCCAGTTTTCAGTCAGATAGAGATGATAACAAAAGCATATCCGGATTTATCTTCACCCTCAATGAGGAGCGATCTGCTAGAAAAGTTCAAGAAGAACACAGTGGCAGATTCAGTATGCGAGGCTGAATACATTGCAACATCAGATGCAGCAAAGGAAGCTGTATGGCTATGAAAGTTCTTGGGCGAGCTGGGAGTGGTACCTACCCTAAAGAGTCCCGTCCTAATATACTGTGACAGCACGGGAGCAATTGCCCAAGCCAAGGAGCCAAAGTCGCATCACCGAACCAAGCATGTGTTGCGCCGCTATCACCTTGTACGAGAGATCGTGGAACGAGGTGACATATACTTTCAAAAGATTGACGGAAAGGAAAACCTAGCTGACCCAATGACTAAAGCATTCGGAATCAAGGAGTTCAATGAACACAAGTGGAAGATGGGTATTAGATACTGTTTCGATTGGCTATAGTTCAAGTGGGAGTTGTTAGGAAATGTGTCCTACAGCCAATCGTTTAGCTTGTAGATGGTTATGAGTTGATGTATATGAACATGATTTATTCAATAAATAAGAGTGAATTTTGGCCATACAGCATATAGTTTACATCTTCCAGTAGAATTCCAATATGTTGTAGTCCTTAGAGTTACATGTATTCGACAATAGAGGAATTGTTGAGTAACTCTTAAATAAGTTCGCGGTCAAATGATACGTCGTTACCGAGGACGACAACGTAATCAAGTGTAGGTCATTGTATGTCATATGGGTTGGTTTGTTCTCTTAAACCAAGGAGTGTATAACACTGGTATGACATGCGGGTGAGTGTAGGAGTACATTCACTGAACAGTGACTCGTCTCTGTTGAGTGCTCAACTGCCTGGAGCAACTCACAGAAAGGCAATGGGTATAAGTATCCTTTTGACATGAGACTATCATGTTGACTTGATAAGCAACTCACTGTACTTAGGCACTGGACCACCCGGATTTCTAATCCGGTGGCGGAAGGTTGCTGGATGCAGTCAAGTACTTATTGGGTCAGTGATGAGTCAAGATGGGATTGTCCACTCTAAGTGTTAGAGAGAGTGCTCGAACTATGTTTCAATTTAGCAAAACCTTGGCCAAGGTAATCTTTGCGAGGTGTCACAAGATTCATTGCATTGAAAATACTTGGGTGATTTATTCGGAGTTGGCAGTTAACTCCGTATTCGCCCAGAGTACTAGGACAAGGGGATGAATTATGCGGCAACCATAGCCTGGGTTCCAGAATGTTGCCTTGTGCAAATTCAATCTATCCGGACGTCGGGGACTATGGCTAGATGGTCACATCGATTAGTATAGGAAGCGTTCCTATGCTACCGGCTTAGGTTTGAACCTATGGAGTCACGCACATAGTCGGATGACTTGTATACAGGCGTGATCACTGATTTGAGTGGGACTCAATCAGATGGGTCATACGGGGTTCGTTTTGGCTATGTCTAGCTAGCTCTAGACATTAGCGACAACACCTACTTCAAGGGTGATTTGAGTTAGTCAGTAACTCAAATGGAATTTTGGGACACGATATGAATCTGGAATAAAGTTATTTGAACCATGGACCAATGGTTGGTCTGATAACAGAGTGGTTTGGATCCGGATTCGAAGTGGTTCGATTCGGATATCGAATAGAATCTCTGAAAGTTTATTTATGAATTTTGTATTCATAAATAACTTTGGATTAGAGCTCGGCAAGGCACAATATGAAGTATGGTTCAAGAGCTACGAGTAGCTTCTTTCGGATTTGAATTTGGACTTCAAACGGAATTGATTGGATCAATTCTGTTAACAAAAGAAAATTTTAATTGATAATATCTTTCATTCGTCATCATCCACTTGTTATAACAGCCTGGGAACGGAGTTATTGATTATGTTACGGGAGAATGCTCAAAGGTCCGGTCACTCTACGTTTCCTCTTAGGCTCACCGACGCATTGATGAGGTGACTGCGGACTTAATGCCATGATGGGATTCATGTAATGGCATTTTAAAGAGCTCTTTCACGTTTTTTTATTGCAGAATTTTTCATGGAATATAAAAGGTTACGATGTGAATAAAAAAAAGGGTGAACATGTAAAAAAAAATGACAGAGACTTTTTCGTGATAGCTGATCTTCTGCAATCACAAAAAGTCTGCAAGAAGTCCAATTGGAGATTGTCTCTTCTTGGGAGAAGAGTTCTCCTTTCATTGTTCAAGAATTCCACCTCCTGTCTGCATTCATCAGGCGTGCATGTGATATAGAGGAGCGGCGCGTGCGGCTCTTGCAAGGCACGAAGGGGAACCTCTCTCTATAGATCAGATCTGCTACCTTCGTTATCAACAGCTTCCGCAACGAGAGGTACTGTTTTAAACTTAAATAAATAATCTTAAATTTCAGATCTGTTAATTTGCTTTAATTAATATTCAATGTGAATATTAAAACCGAATTACATGCTTTCCACCTTGAGATCCTGTGCATAGGAAAAACTATTTTTTCCCTTCAGGTACGCCGTAGCTACTAATAGTGGTAGTTTCATAAAGCATCCTAGAGATTCTGAGGCATGAAAGTTGTTTGATTCAATGCATCCTGACTTTGCTTCAGATCCACGTAATGTGCGACTTGGGTCCCCTGTTTAGTGATGGCTTTAATCCATTCAGTACATTGAGTACTAACTATAGCATATGGCCAGTGGTGCTTATGCCATGTAACTTGCCTCCATGGATGTGTATGAAGCAATCCTCATTTATTCTTTCAATGATCATTCTAGGTAAGCAAATGCTAGGGAATGATATAGATGTTTACCTACAACCTTTGATTGAAGAATTGAAGGAGTTGTGGAATGATGGGGTGGAAACATATGATTCATCATCTAATCAAGTGTTTATGATGCGGGCAGTGCTTATGTGGATGATTAGTGATTTCCCTAGACTTGGCACCCTATTTGGATGGAAAACCTATACTAGGTTGGCTTATCCTCATTGTAACTTCAATTCTAAATTATGTCATCTTCCTCATAGTAGAAAATCATGGTTTATGGGCCATTGACATTTTCTGGAAGCAAGACATAGGTTTAGACTAAATCGAATTTGGTTTAATGGCAATGCTGAGTTGAGTAATCCACCCATCTTATTGTCAAGCTTAGAAGTTTTGAAACAGGTGGAACATATTGATGTCACATTTGACTAGAGTTTGGAGTTGGATAGTGTAGGGAAAAGATTGCATGAAAAAATATAGATGAGAGTAACCCTCAGCAATGGAGAAGAGGAGTATATTTTTTTCAACTTCCATACTGAGAGTTTAATTTATTATGTCCCAACTTTGATGTGATGCACATTAAGAAAAATGTGTGTGATAATGTATTGTATACTTACTTTCTTTAGGAATCAGACAAAAATTATGTGAATGCTCAAAAGGACTTACTTTCTTTAGGAATCAGACAAGATCTATGGCCTGATGAGAATGAAAAAGTTTGACCTACTTTGTACACAATGACAAATGCAAACAAAGATAAATTTCTTATGGCCTTAAAGAATGTGACTGTGCCTGATGGCTATTCCAGCAACATTTATAGATGTGTTGATCTAAAACATCATAAGATTTTTTGATTAAAAAGTCATGACTCTCACATTCTCATGGAACAGTTGTCATCGTTAGCAATCAGAAAAGTGTTGCCTGACCAGGTATGTGCAGTGTTATTAGATTTGTGCTCGTTTTTTAAGCATTTATGTGCCAAAGTGTTGGATACAAGAGAACTTGAACAGCTTCAAAAGAGAATTGTATTAACCTTATGCCATTTAGAAATGTTATTCCCCTCGTCATTCTTTACGGTCATGGTTCACTTGATTGTTCATTTAGTTGATGAAGCCAAGCATGGAGGGTCTTTACATTATCGATGGATATATCCTATAAAGAGGTAAATGATCTAGTTGAATAAGGTTTTATGAACATTTTAATTATGTTCCAATTTAGTTGCTAATTTTCTGTGACGGTTGATAATTCTTTAGGTATACAGGACATTTGAAATCCTATGTATATAATAGGGCCCAAGCGAAAGGATCTATGGCTGAAGGGTTCATAGTTGAAGAGTGCTTGACATTTTCATCGAGGTATTTGCATGGAATTGAGACAAGATTCAATTGGGTTAGGCATGTGATGATGAGCCCGATGGAGTTGACTTGAATCAAGTGGAAACTCTTTTTTTGCAAATAGGTAAACCAGTGGAACATGCTGAATACTTTGATCTTACACCTATAGAATTGCATCAAGCACACCAACATATGTTGTTCAATTGTCAACATGTTACTTGATTCCTTGAGTAAGTAAATGATACTACTTGATGTTATGATATATTCAGACTTATAGACCTTTATCGATGAGAACATTTAATGCAGTAAGTTTAAAGAGATTATTAAGAGGAGGCTAAGAAATTGGACATCCAGTTGGTTTTGTAATATTGAATCTTTTGAAATTTTTATCATGCTAATTTAAAGTTTATTGGAGGTCAAATGCTCTACTACACTATACATAATTTTAGTGAATAAAAGCTTACCGGGGCTAGGATAGCCCTACCCTCAACTTTTTTTTTAAACCCAAACAAAAAAATGAATAGCTACCTTAAAATAGAAGAAGTCATAATATAATTGAAGCAGACTCAATTTAGCTAAGGAAAGTAGAGCCATAAGAGTTGTTCTTTCATAGTAGTTTAGCTTATTATTTCATTGGGTTACAATTCTTAGGTTTGTGTTATTAATGTTTTCCATATTGTGTTACCTACGTATATATATGATTCTACTTTCTTGAAATCATGACTTCATATGAAAGTATTTAAATAGAGTTACAAGAAGGCTTTTCTACAAGTATGCATGTGTAATAACGCATTTGTAATAACTGAATGCTTGAGCCTTGAACTTAGTGTTTTTAGTTAATGAAAAGTATCTACACAATTGGACTTTGCTTATATAATCTAATCCTATCAACTTCTTGTTAAAGCCTATTTTTCTGTTCTAAATTTTATCATGCCCTTGTATAGATTGTCACCGTAAAATATGACTTTTTTAATTTTTATTTGGATGGATATGGGGCATGGATGGGGATCCCCATTCCCCAGTGGGTACGGGGACAGGGATTGAAATTTCATACCCATCGAGGACGGGGACGGGGACGGGGATGAGGTTAATAAATAGGTATGGGGAACCATCCCTGTTCCCAACCTTCCCCATTGCCAATCCTAGATGTCAATGAAAACAAAGTTTGTCTCATTTGCTGATCTTATGGATCCATTCTCCGTACCTTGGTGAGGCCAAGTAAAAAATTTTCTCCTAACCTCGGCATGGCCGATCAGAGTTCTCTGTACCTTGGCGGGGCCGAGTAAAAAAATTTTCTCGAACCTCGGCATGGCCGATTGGAGTTCTCCGTACCTTGGCAGGGCCAAGTAAAAAATTTTCCTCCAAACCTCGGGATGGCTGATCGGAGTTCTCCATACCTTGTAAAGCCAAGTAAAAAATTTTCCTTCTAAGCTTGGCATGGCTGATCAGAGTTCTCCGTACCTTGACGGGGCCAAATAAAACTTTTCCTCCGAACCTTGGCATGGCTGATTGGAGTTCTTCGTACCTTGGCGGGGCCAAGTAAAACTTTTCCTCCAAACCTTAGCATGGCCAATCGGAGTTCTTCGTACCTTGGCGGGACCAAGTAAAACTTTTCCTCCGAACCTCGGCATGGCTGATCGAAGTTCTTCGTACCTTGGCAAGGCTAAGTAAAAAATTTTCTTCAAACCTCGACATAGCCGATCGGAGTTCTTCGTACCTTGACGGGGTCAAGTAAAAAAATTCCTTCGAACCTCGGCATGGCCGATCGGAGTTCTTCGTACCTTGGTGAGGCCAAGTAAAAAATTTTCTTTGAACCTCATCATGGCCAATCGGAGTTCTTCGTACCTTGGCAAGGCCAAGTAAAAAATTTTCTTCGAACCTCGACATGGAGGATCAAAGTTTTTCGTACGTTGGCAGGTCAAGTAAAAAAATTTTCTTTGAACTTCAGCATGGCTGATCGGAGCTCTCCATACCGTAACAGGGCCAAGTAAAAATTTCTCCGAACCTCGACATGGCCGATCGGAGCTCTCCGTACCTTGGCAGGGCCAAGTAAAATATATTTTATTCTCCATACCTCGGTAGGGCTGAGCATTTTCTTTGAACCTCAGCAGGGCCGATTACCTATTTCTTTGAACCTCGGCAGGGCTGAGTACTTAAGTTATCTGGACCTCGGCATGGCTGAGTATTCTTTCTCTCTGAATTTCATCTTTGCTAATAAAATTCAGCCATCAAGACTCTACTCCCTATGCTCGAAATTAAATTTCAGACTAGGTAGTGGGGGCGCAAGTGATGCGAGGTAAAAAAGTCTCCACATAAAAAAGCTGGCATGGGCAAATGGGCTGATGTGGGCAGACAAACCGGGCCCACATTGGGACTATGGCTGACCTTCAAGAGCTAAAGGATGCTTCATCGACTTCTGCCTCAACGTCTTCGCTCGAGCCTTGCCCGACCGAGCTTCGCCAACCGAACCTCGGCTGACTGACCTTTAGCTTCACCGAGTCTCGCTCTTGAGCCAGAGCAACCAAACCTCAATAGTTAGGAGGCATTCGACTGACCCTCTCCTTTGGTCGACCCTCCCCTTTGGCCGACCTTAGGCTTGCACCAAAAATATTGGACATCAGATTACCAGAACCACAAGGATCTCGAAACTCCTTCCTAAAGTGGTCCTCCATAAACGAAAATGGGAGCTGGATATGGCTCCCCCTTTCATGATTTGCGGGATCACGAATCCCTCTAATAAGGTATACAACAAATCGGCCTTATCATTCCCCAACTTTCACAATAGCTCTTTGAAAATTAGGTACCAGATTCTCTCCCTTTAAATACAGGGCCCTAAGAGCCCTAAATGGGGGGAAACAACTTGCCTTCCTGCTCCTCTTCTTTTAGAATATTTTCCTCATTATTTGTACCTATTGACGCAATATCACCGCCCCCGAGCATCCGCGAGCATCCGGTCGCCTCCTCCAGCGAGCTCCTCGCGCCTGCAAACAAGTCTCGAGGGCCGAAGATTCCGACGGGGACCCTCCGACGCTCATGTCAGTGCTCTGGGCAACGACCATGAGCTTGAGGAAGCTCGAAAGAGAAAGAGAGAGAGACTCAGAGAGGAGCTCTCTCTGTGAGTGTTTAGGAGTGTTATGAGTGTGTTACCTCGTCGGAGTCCCTCTTACCCTTGTTATAGATGCCTGGAGTTCGTGGGCTTGGGGCGTGATCTCTTGTCAGAACATTAATTGACGGCAGCACAACGGAGCTTACCTTCGTATGACGTGTCAAGCTGTAGGCCGTGTCCTATCAGAGTAGGTGGTCGCAGGGCATGGCCGATCGTTACGGTGTTTGCCAAACATGTCCCCTACGTCACCTTTTTGGTTGTCCTATGCGGACAGTGATAGGTGATAAAGTTAGTCGTGTGGGTCCGAAGGTACAGCCGTTGGGGGAGAAAGATGATGTTGAGTTGAAGCCAACTTTCCCTCGTAGAGTGTTGAGTATGGGGTGCTTGCGTGGCCCTGCTCATGCCCTTGGATGAGCTTCAGAAAAGGCTGAGGGTGAATACTTGCATGGCCCCTGCTCATGCCCTTGGATGAGCTTCAGAAAAGGCCGAGGGTGAATACTTGCATGCACTGTTCACGTACAAGGCTCTGTTCACTTGCATGGCACTGTTACAGGCGAGGGAGCTTGGCAGCTGCAGGACCGAGGCCAAGCGAGAGTTGAGGCCAAGAGGAGCAACGTGGCAGCCATAAATGTTTTTATATAGGGAGAGAATAAGGCAATAAATGCCTTGGAGCAATTGTATGAACGTTTGCCTTGGAGGCATCGGCCTTGGAGGTATCGGCCTTTAAGGTGTCGGCCTTGGAGGTATCGGTCTTGGAGGTGTCGGCCTTGGAGGTGTCGGCCTCGGCCTTGGAGGTGTCGGCCCTGGAGGTGTCGGCCTTGGAGGTGTCAGCCATCGGGGTTCGGCCTTGGAGGTGTCGGCCTTGGAGGTGTCGGCCATCGGGGTTTGGCCTTGGAGGTGTCGGCTATCGGGGTTCGGCCTTGGAGGTGTCGGTCTTGGAGGTGTCGGCCTTGGAGGTGTCGGCCATCGGGGTTCGGCCTTGGAGGTGCCGGCCTTGGAGGTTTCGGCCATCGGGGTTCGGCCTTGAGGTGTCGGCCATCGGGGTTCGGCCTTGGAGGTATCGGCCTTGGAGGTGTCGGCCATCGGGGTTCGGCCTTGGAGGTGAGCAACGTGGCAGCCATAAATGTTTCAACGTGGTAGCCATAAATGTTTCAACGTGGCAGCCATAAATGCCTTTAATAAGGCAATAAATACCTTAGAGCAATTGGGTGTGTATGGCTTTATGAGGCCACCTTCCTTCATGATTCTCTAATGGCGTTGGATCAGCCACATCATATGCCCCCTCGCCCCTGAGACGAAACAGGCCCACCCCAACAAGGCGAAAGGGGCGTCACCTCCCAAGTGGCTGATCCTCACCCGACTTTGGGGTCTTTAACCTTTGACAAGAAGTTTGGATGTGGGTCCCCGTCCACATGCCATTGAGGCAAAGAGCCAATGATGCCGCAATGATGCTCCTGAGACAGAGGGAGCCGTTGCCACGGAGGCAGAGATAAGCCGCTGAGGCTGTAATAAGGCCGTTGAGGCTAAAACAAGATGGCCGAAGCAGAAATAAAGCCACAGGGGCTGAAATAAAATTGCCTCTATGTGTTTGGTATCGACGTTGGAGTCAGTTTTTGGCTTTTGGTGCCGAGCTGGTCTCGGGCTTGAGTGTCGATAGTTCATCGCTCTGCCAGTGGTACCCGGACTTATGGTGCCGGTGCTTGGGGCCGGCCAGTGGTACCCGGGCTTATGGTGCCGATGCTTGGGGCCGACCGAGGCCTTCCCCACTGGACCCGGGCTTGTGGTGCCGGCGCATGGGGCCGACCGAGGCCTTCCCTGCTGGACCCGAGCTTAAGGTGCCGGCGCTTGGGGTCGACCGAGGTCTTCCCTGCTGGACCCGGGCTTAAGGTGCCGGCGCATGGGGCCGACCGAGGCCTTCCCTGCTGGACCGGGCTTAAGGTGCCGGCGCTTGGGGCCGACCGAGGCCTTCCCTGCTGGACTCGAGCTTAAGGTGCCGGCGCTTGGGGTCGACCGAGGTCTTCCCTGCTGGACCCGGGCTTAAGGTGCTGGTGCTTGGGGTCGACCGAGGTCTTTCCTGCTGGACCCGGGCTTATGGTGCCGGCGCATGGGGCCAACCGAGGCCTTCCCTGCTGGACTCGGGCTTAAGGTGCCGGTGCTTGGGGTCGACCGAGTTCTTCCTGCTGGACCCGGGCTTAAGGTGCTGGCGCTTGGGGTCGATCGAGGTCTTCCTGTTGGACCCGGGCTTATGGTGCCGGCGCTTGGGGCCGACCGAGGCCTTCCCTGCTGGACCCGAGCTTAAGGTTCCAGCGCTTGGGGTCGACCGAGGCCTTCCCTGCTGGACCCGGGCTTAAGGTGCCGGCGCTTGGGGTCGACCGAGGTCGTTCCTGCATGGCATTTTTAAGTATTAATGAAAGAAAACTATCTTAAGTGCAATGTACTTAGCTCTTGTAGCACCCATGTTTTTTCTTTTGTGGATTTGAGCACTTCTGCCCGTTGGTGGTCTGCCCCCCAGAGAGTCATGTTAGTTGGATTGGAAGTGTCGTTGCCCTTACTTGGGCCTTCCCTCGCATTGGAGGCCAGGACGAGATGCCTGTGGCCAGGAAGAAGCTGGAAACCGGGACAAAGCTGGAGTCCATTGAGGAAAGCCTCAACAGTTGGCGGTCATTGAAGATGAATGGCTGGGAGAGTCCATCGAGGGCGTTGCTGAGAGTAAAAAGGTCGGCGGAGTTGCTGGGAGGGCTCTTTGCCTAGCTTTTTCTTTGAAGAGATTGATTGCCCTCGGTGCTGAAGCTTAAGAGCAGCTAAAACGAAATCCGTAAAAGGTCCTAGGCTCGGTTTGGCTTTTGGGTGTAACAGAGAGAAGGAGAGAGAGGAAAGTTGGAGTCACCAGTCAAAGCCTTTGGTCCTCATCTTTCTCCTTGCATTAATTACAACAACACCTCTCGGCTTGCCACCATCAGAAATTAAAATGTCCATAAATGCTTGAGGTGACGGATAATGTCTCAAGTCCATCCCTTTTGGAAATTATTCTATCACCCTTGTTGCAGTCCACCTCTGGCCGATTTTTGAGCCTTTGAGTGAGCTCTTCCATCCATCCGCCGGTGTTGTTCATCCAGATGCTTCCTCATCTAAGTACCAAATGATTAAGGGGTGGAGTGGCTGCTTGAGCGGGAGGTAAGAAACTGCAGTCTTTTGAAAGCTTTACGATGGTGGTGCTTAGATAGCGCATGATAGTGATAACTTCTTCCTGAAGAGATTTTCTGCAGATGAATCGTTGACTAACGGGTGCAGCTATCACGAGCGATGTGAGAAGCTTGGGCTGCTGCTGAGTGGCCACCAAACTTTGCTTCTGCAGTTCATGAATTGCTGCACTCAAGTCTTGAACTTGTTGATTGAAGATGGCCAGCTGGTTAATTAGAGCAGCTGAGGTTGGTGGTGAAGGAGCAGAGAGGGTGGCCTTTTGCTGCCTAGTGCGATGTGGATGCCCCCCAGCACGATTGGTGAGAACCTTCGGCATGCGCATCACCACCATAGCTATCTTAGAGGGGACGGAGACTTATAGCTCAAGGAGACAGAGCTTTCTTTCCTTCAGTGCATCCCCCCTACCTGGCGCGCCAATCTGTTGACGCCAGATCACCGCCCCCGAGCGTCCGCGAGCGTTCGGTCGCCTCCTTCAGCGAGCTCCTTGCGCCTGCAAACAAGTCCCGGAGGCTGGAGATTCCGGCGGGGACCCTTTGACGCTCAAGTCAGTGCTCTGGGCAACGGCCGTGAGCTTGAGGAAGCTCGAAAGAGAAAGAGAGAGAGAGAGACTCAGAGAGGAGCCTCTCTGTGAGTGTTTAGGAGTGTTATGAGTGTGTTACCTGGTCGGAGTCCCTCTTACCCTTGTTATAGATGCCTGGAGTCCGTGGGCTTGGGGCGTGATCACTTGTCAGAACATTAATTGATGGCAGCACAGCGGAGCTTACCTTCGTATGATGTGTCAAGCTGTAGGCCGTGTCCTGTCAGAGTAGGTGGTCGCAGGGCATGGCCGATCGTTATGGCGCTTGCCAAATATGTCCCCTACGTCACCTTTTTGGTTGTCCTTTGCGGACAGTGATGGGTGATAAAGTTAATCGTATGGGTCCGAAGGTACAGCCGTTAGGGGAGAAGGATGATGTTGAGTTGAAGCCAACTGTCCCTCGTAGAGTGTTGAGTATGGGGTGCTTGCGTGGCCCTGCTCATGCCCTTGGATGAGCTTCAAAAAAGGCCGAGGGTGAATACTTGCATGGCACTGTTCACGTACAAGGCTCTGTTCACTTGCATGGCACTGTTAACGGCGAGGGAGCTTGGCAGCTGCAGGACTGAGGCCAAGCGAGAGTTGAGGCTGAGAGGAGCAACGTGGCAGCCATAAATATTTTTATATAGGGAGAGAATAAGGCAATAAATGCTTTGGAGCAATTGTATGCACGTTGGGGCCTTGGAAGTATCGGCCTTTCAGGTGTCGGCCTTAGAGGTGTCGGCCTTGGAGGTGTCGGCCTCGGTCTTGGAGGTGTCGGCCCTGGGAGTGTCGGTCTTGGAGGTGTCGGCCTTGGAGGTGTCGGCCTTAGAGGTGTCGGCCATTGGGGTTTGGCCTTGGAGGTATCGGCCTTGGAGGTGTCGGCCATCGGGGTTCGGAGAACCCCTGGAGGTATCGGCCTTGGAGGTGTCGGCCATCGGGGTTCGGCCTTGGAGGTGCCGTCCTTGGAGGTGTCGGCCATGGAGGTGTCGGTCTATGAGGTGTCGGTCTTGGAGGTGTCAGCCTTGGAGGTGTTGGCCATCGGGGTTTGGCCTTGGAGGTGCCGGCCTTGGAGGTGTCAGCCATCGGGGTTCGGCCTTGGAGGTATCGGCCTTGGAGGTGCCGGCCTTAGAGGTGAGCAACGTGGCAGCCATAAATGTTTCAACGTGGCAGCCATAAATGCCTTTAATAAGGCAATAAATACCTTTGAGCAATTGGGTGTGCCAGGGCCCTTTGGAAGCTAAAGGGGGCTCTGTCAATTTCCTTCCTTCACGATTCTCTAATGGCGTTGGATCAGCCACATCAATACCTAAAGGTCATCCACTTATTTAAGTATTGGAAGGTCCTTCACGGGATCGTTCGCCTGTTTCTTTATAACAAGTTATTGTTTTGCAAGTCCTTAAGCTGGAGAACAAAAATATGCGGCAATAATTTTCATCCGATTTATCTAACAGGCTTTACTTTTGTTTAAATCAGTATTGTGGTTCCATCTCTTTTCAATCATTGTCGTTGTGATTGGCGTTACTAATGTTTGAGTAGAAGCTGGGATGCTTCTTTCCCACATTATCGCCTGTCCGGTGTCCTCTTGGCAAGATGCTTGTCCCATCTCCTTTTTTCCGTTTCATTTCTAAAGAAACCATATGGACTCTTCAGCATCTTACTTTAAAAAAAAAAAAAGTTGTACAATACAAAGCCGACAAGACTCCACAGACTTCCCCTCACTCGACCCATAATTATGTTTTAAAAACAACCCCAGTCACTGTAACTTCGGACGAACTCTGGACGTCAACCATTGGTTCCAATTGGGAACCCAAGAGCTCTAATCTCTCTAACTATTAACTGGAAGAAGAAAATAAGGAATCGACAGTCGAACTCACCTGCAAGCAGACCGATGGCGACGTCCGACGATAAGATTCCGATCGTGGATCTTCGGCGAAGCTTCCGAAGCCTCCAATTGATTAGATCGTTACCCTAATGGCCAAAATACCTGGATTAGTAGCAAAATAGGGGATTCAAATGCAGAACAGAGGAATTAATCATGGTGGAAACTAGCCTTGCTACCTTGTTGCTGGCGCCGATCCAACTCCGGCGAGGTTTCGGCAAAGATCTGGCAAGGCTTCTCTTAAGGTAGCGAAGAAGAAGGAGAAGAACAAGGAGAAGAAGAAGAAGGAAGAGGAGAGAATAAAAGTCTAGTTCGGCTCCTTTTTATAGAGAGTTTTGGCCCTCAAAATCCTCTTTGATCCTAGGCATCATTGCAAGATCAATTAGTTAGGATTAATGTTCTGGAATTTTGCTAAGAATAGAAGAAGATGGCCGTCGAAATAAAGATGAAATGATAAGAAATTTTTTTAGCTAATTAGCAATTAGTTGCTTTGGTTTAAATTTAAAATAAATGGGTTTTAGTTGAAGAAGAAGATAGCCTGTATTGTAAAACAGGGTATCACACTATAAAATCATCCAAAATAACAAAAAGGTGCATTTTCTTACGTGGCAGTTTATGTTCGATGGTCGTTGAATTATAGTGAAAGAAAGTGGGGATGGATTGGACAAACTTGCTCGTTAAGATGCTGAATCCTGTTGTTTCATTGAGCAAAAGGAAGAGGTTAAGCCATAGAATGAAGCTACTAAGTCGCAACTATTGATATCACTTTAGCTTTGCCCTAATTGTGGCTCAGGTTTTACGGCCTTCCTCTCCTTGGGCGCATGGTTTTGAAAATTGGACGGACCGTTCCAATCAGTTCAATCGAAATTAATCATCGTTCAGTCTAATTTTATTATTAAAGTTAACTTTTATATTATCTGATAAAAATCAAAAAAATTCATTGGATTGATCAAGTTCCAAAGACCTGATCCAATCCTGAATTTTAGACTTTAGTTTTGATAAATGAAATTAGGATTAAATTTTTTTTCGATTTATAATTTTTCCCTTAAACTGATATTTATATTTTATTATTTTTATATTATTAAATTAAAAATTAATTATAATGTCATCTGGTTCGATCAAACCCATTGACCCACCACACAAATGTCCAGCCGATTTATTATTCGGTCCGATTTTCAAAACATTGATTAGAAGGCTTCGGGTCTGAGGCTCTATTAATGTAAAAGTTTGTATTTATGTTTCCTTAATTTTATATCAATTATATACAAAGAAAAATTTAGATGATTATTAAAATTTTAAAAAAAATTAAAAAATATTTTTAATTAATTTTTTAGTAAAATTTTGAGTTGTTACAAATGATATTAAAATCAATTTGATATATAATTTTTATAAACTAAAAGGTACTCTGGATGATGGATTTAAAATTAAATTCTTAATTTAGAAAAGATAATAATTTTTTTTAAAAAAAAGCAGGTGAAAACTCATGCAAAAAGTTTAAAAAATAGTGATCTTTATTATTTTTTTAATGAAACCGTAGATTGTTATAGTTAATATTAAAAAAAATATGAATATCAATTAGAATTAATGAAGGATAATTATATTATGATTTCCATCCGATTTTGCTACGGGCTTTACTTTTTTTTTAAATCAGTATTGTGGTTCCATCTCCAATCATTGTCGTTGTGATTGACGTTACTAATGTTTGAAAGTGGTAGAAGCTGGGATGCTTCTTTACCGCAATATCACCTGTCTAGTGTCCTCTTGGCAAGATGTTTGTCCCATCTCTTTTTTTTCTTTCCATTTCACCATGAACCATATGGACTCTTCAGCATCTTACTTTAAAGAAACAAGTTGTTGTACCAAAAAAAAAAAAAAAATGAAACAAGTTGTACAATATAAAGTCGACAAGACTCCACAGACTTCCCCTCGCTCGACCCATAATTATGTGTTAAAAACGACCCCAGTCACTGTAACTTTGGACTGATATAATATTAAAATAGATAAAGATGCCAGGAAAATAAATCCTAAAAGAGTCATGTTGGCCTTCGGTCATGGGCGGCATTTTATGCCGGTCAGATTTTCTCCAAGGATTATTTTGTGATCAACATTTATATTTTTTTAAGTATTATTGTTTACATAAGTTTGATAATTTTAACTTTCAATGGTACTCATCATATTAAAAAATAACTAAATTTTACTATATATTTAGCTATACATGATGGTGCCGTAGGTAAAAGAAAGACTAAAAGCATAAAAAAATGATATAAAAAGTTGAAAGTATTTGAATGAACTTTGAGATGATGAAATTAAAGCTTATTTTTTAAAAAAAATGCAAAGACGTTTTAGCTGAAATCTTAACTCATATTAAGTACAAAAAAATCCAACTCGCTTTCCTATCATAATCATAACTCATATGATGAAAATTTATGTTATTTGTCAATGTTGCATTTCAACTTGATCTCATCCATAAATGATGAAATGCTTAGAATATGTCTAGATCCCACACTAAGTTTTATAATGATAATTTATTGTGTCTAGTATTATTATGCTCAACTCTCTTATTATTTTAAAATATCTATTAGCAAAGAAAATTTGAAAATCACTTTATCTTTATAAAATAACAATGTGTATATGCAAGATTGTATAATTTCATGTATATTTGTCCATTTTGCTCTAATTATTTCAAAACCTAACACTAAAGGTGCATTTGATACGAGGTTAGAAGATCTGAAAACTTTTGTAATTACTCATCTTCTTTTGATTGCATTTGGTATAAGATTAATTTTTTTTTGGAGATAATCCTTTCTCCCTAAAAAATTATTAACCTAGGAAGGGTATATTAATAGGTTAAAGTTAAAAATAATTCAAAAATAAAAATTAGATAAAACATTAGGACTAACAAAATATTAAATATGTCCATCACTCTTTCTCATTTTACTTCTTTTACATTAACAATATTTATAACATATTAATAACAATTCCATCTCTTTTATATTTAATTTGTTTAAAATATTGTTAACAGTTATATTGATCATAGTATATGGAAAAAAATTTATGCTCTTCAAATTTGCATCAGAGAATACTATTTCTATAACTTTTCAATTTCATTTTTTTAAACATGATGTCAAATGCACCTCAAATTAATGTAATAATAATACTACTAGTATAGAAGCACCTATTTTTTAAATAATGAATAATTACTCTAGGAATACATAGAATTATTTTGGATTTTTAATTGAGTTCTTATAGTATTTTTTTAATTGAGTATATTAACTCATATAAGTTTTTAATAAAATACAATTTTATCAGCCATCAATGATGAATTGATGGACCACATGATGGCTATTAATGATAACTTAAATATTTTTTAATTAAGTATACTCAACTCAACTCAATTCAACTCATCTAAGCCTTTTTCCAACTACATGAAGATTTTTTTTATTAAGTATACCAAATTATAAAATTTTTCAATTTAGCATATTAACTAATAAAAGTTTTCAATTAAGTATAAATGTTTAACTTCAGCAAGCATTTCTCCTAAATGCATGAAAATTAATTAATCAAAAATTATATATTATCTATTTGTACATAAAAAGGTCATATGCATAGAGGTTTAGCAGCAAAATAAGAACTTTTCAATTTCTCGATTACTAGTAAATAAATTAATAAGAAAATTATACCTTAAATATATATTTGTTTATGTTATAAACTTTTTGATACATTATTAATATATTTCTCGACAAAATAAAAAATTTGCCCTCTTTTAAAGACCATGTAACTCTGCAAAGGTTATCTTGCTCTACCATATAAAGTAGGATGTTAAAAGGGTATCAATGAATAATCCTTATAATTCTTTTATCCACATTCTTTGTACTTAATTAGAAAACTTTTATGAGTTAATGTCCTTAATTAAAAAAATTTTATAAGTTCATATACTCAATTGAACAAAAAAAAGGTATACTTGCGTTTTGATAAGTAATCATTAAAAGCTATCAAAAATGACTTGATTAAAAAAACTTATATGAGTTGAGATACTCATTAGAAAAAAGTAGTATAAAGACTCAATTAAAACTTAAATAAGTTTATATACTTTTGCTGTAATTATTCCTTTAAATAAAATATACAATTAATAAAGTACCATAATGCCAAGTTGAATTTTAGATCTGTTTATCAAGGAGAGATGCCAATAAATCAATGTAAGTGTAGTTAGCTAAAACCGTTGGATCATACAGTTCTTTTTCTAAGCCAAGACTTACATTTTAGCCGGCAACATTTATTTGAGGGCTTGTAGAATTAACAAAACATATTATATATATAAGTGTGCGTGTGTGTAAAGAGAGATGGATTTAGTTACGCTCATTTGTATCCAAGCCCTAGATCTAATCAATCTTTTTATTTTTGGATCTACATAAATCTCGAAGTCCTCTCACTTTTTCATCTTTGAAATTCATAATCCATACAAATTCAAGAGTAGCAAGGATGATTGAATGTAAGCTTCACTACACATGAGTGTAACAAACTCCAACTCATGTATAGAAAAAGAGATAAATTTAACTTTATTCAAATATAGTAAAGTTTATATCAAATTACCTTTTTCACTTCTAAATTCAAACAGCTCACAAATCTCAAAAGATAAAAAAAATAAAAAAGATTGGAGAGCTTTGGATCTGTATAGATCTAAGAATGAGGAAGGTGACTAAATTTTAAACTTACATACATTTGAATGTAGTTAAGCCTATATTTCATTACCTCTTCTATCTTTTGATTCACATATTTTATAGATTCTAAAAATAAAAAAATAAAAAAGATGATATGGCTTTGGGATTCGTATGAATCAAAGGATGAAAAAGATGACGTATCATAAACTTAGCTACATTGAATATGTCAAGTCCTGCTATATGTATAGAGAAAGAAGTTGACTTTACTATATTTAAATATAGTTAAGTTTAAATTTAATCATCTTCTTCATCCCTATATCCATAAGGTCATAAATTTTAAAGATAAAAAATATAAAAAAAATTGAATGGCTCTATATGAATGGCTCTATATAATTAAGTTTACTTCTCTATAAAATTAAAAAACTCTATTGGCAGGATTAATTATTAAATAAATGTTAGAGACTTAGGGTCCCCTCTCCAAGCGCATCTACACATGATTGCCATAATATAATATTTTACACGAATAGCATACACTCGCAAGTCACAATCACACGATATAATATCGTACAAGCTGATGCAGAAAGAAAACCACTTCAATTCACATCAAGTCCTCGTCCACATGACACCATCATTCCAGCATGTACCTCTCCTTCCGCACGGTGGCACGTGCAGCCCCCGCCGGCGCAGTGACCGCCGCGCCGCCTCCGCCACGACACGCACCACCCGGTGCACCTCCTTCGGCCGCGCTACCATCACCCGCGGCAGCGCCGCGGCCACCATACCGTACTCCTCCGTCGACCTCGCCAGCTCGAACTCCGCCGCAAAGCCCACGTCCACCATATACCTCGCCGCGACCTCCTTCGCCTTATCAACCACCACGTCTATGTACTCGTAGCTGCCGGCGATGAGACCGCTGGAGCTCTCCCACCGGGCCTTGCAAATCCCGGCATTGTATCCCCTCTTCCTCAGCCTTGCCATCACCGCCCGCGGTAAACAGAGCCGCTCGACCGCAGCTTCGCCAGGGCCTCGGCTACTTCGGAGACGTCGGTCAGCAGGCGGAGGCGGAACGCGTCTCCTTTCCCGGGCGGGTCCAGCATATCATTAACCTTCTTTGCTGCCTCGACGGACCAGTCACCGTTGTCGGAGTCGGACTCCTCGCTGCCATCGGAGGCGGCGGAGGCAAAATGGGGGTCGGGGTCGGGGTCGTTGCTCTCGAGGAAGGCATGGACAAGGCCGGAGAGGGCATGGTGCTCGCTCCCACTGCTGGCGTAGACGGTCATCCGATGCCGATCGTCGCCGCGGATGCAGGCCTTCACCTTGTCATCGAGCGGATCTGTCACCCGCTTCGTCCGTACGTACGTCGCCATGATCCGTCCACCACCACCATCCGAGGCCTCCAGATAAAAGCGAGCGACGGTTCCGGATTTAAAGCCGGGTGGTAGGTGCCATCATACCATATTGCTGATGTAATCATGTTAACACCTAGTGGTCACAATGGAGTCATGAAAAAGGTAATCAAATAATTTGTATTTTTCCAATAATATATTTGTCCCATTTTTCTAACGGGATTATAGATTATATGTCAGAATATTCGCGAGTTGGTGCGTAGAAGTCCTGCGACATGGATCGACTGAACTGATCATGGATATGCCTGGGATCGATCCCAGTCAATTGGCCACGTGGAAGTATATGCGCGGCACAAGGTTTGATGCTAGAGGGTGATTCCGGGCACGCGGGCGGCTTAGACGTTCCACACGCTTGATGGGTGGCTCTCGTGTGATGTGGTTTATGGGAGAAGGGTCACTTGATGGAGCCTACTGGAAAAAAAAAAAAAAAAAAAAAAAGTAAAGGAGCAAGAAAGCAAGATGTCAGCCAACATCATTTATAGTAAATATGCTTTGAGAGAGGATCGCTACCTTAGAAAATGAGTAGATCAACAGCTTGATTTTTTTTTCTCGAAAAATATATCTTACAAATGATTGTATCCTTAAAGAGCGGAAACATTTTTCTAATGTTTGGCAGCAAGAATTGAAGACAGCGAAAGATGAACAGAATCTAGTCTCTTCCAATGCTAAAGCTATCTTTAATAATAAAACCTTACCTAAAAAGAATGATATAAACTTCTTTATACCATATCATACCATCATTGACTAAATGTAAGAAACCAAAACATTTGTTAATAGAATTACCTTTTGAATCATGAATCTATCAAGCTCATTTTGAAGAATATAATCATCTCACGCTGAAGCCTCTTTCACAGAGCTACCAAAATTTAACTTGATCCATCTTAGATAGTGAAAGCCATCAAGAAATATGAGTCATGGTTGAAGATTCTAAAGAGTTAGAATAGAGCATCCGTAGGTTGTAGAATGGATAGTGAGGTGTACAACTCTAAAGAATTCTTGAGATGGTCTTTGAGCTTAAATTAAAATACTTCAAGGACTTCTTGATTTTTGTTAGAACATTCCAGGACTCCAAGTCCCATTTAATTGACTTTCCATTGTCTATGGACCACCTGAAATCACTAGCAACCAACGCTAAAGGCTTTGGAGATTGCTTTCTATAGTATGAAGGAATTCTTCCTAAGTCGATATGCAGTCCAAGTGCCCTCGAATTTATACTTGAAGTGAGCCATCTAGAAAGTAGAGGTGAGGGCTGCAATACTATGATTCTAGTAACCTTGCTTACAAAGAAGGCCACTATGATAACATAAGATGAATGCCTAAGTCTTTAGACTATTTTGGTAAACAAATCGTGTGCCAGGGAATGGTATGGGTTGCTTGATTCCTATAGTTATGGCCCCATAAAAACTTATGGATGGTTCTATCAAACCAAGTAGAGAAAGAAACTAAATAGCAACATGAGACACAATGTAGTGTTTGAATGTCAAAAAGTTATTATAGGAATAGAAATACAAATTCCTGATGAATAGCTTATTTTTCTTGTTATTTCAGATTTATGTTTGGTTTAAATCTGGTATTCCATCTTATTCCAGTGCAATTAATGCAATATTATTCCAAATGGTATTTGGATGATATGTGAATAAGCCTGTATTTTATTAGGAATAGTTGAAGATTTTTTTTAAAAATCCCAAAAATATCCCTGACCAAATGATAAGAAAATGAATTATTAATTTATTTATTAATATAATTACTTAAATAAATTATTTTTTATTAATTATTTATTATTATGATCTATTAAAAGTTTGTATGTTATGTACATATATTAGTAATAGTTAGCAAGAGATTATACATTACTATTTTGCAGTGAATATTGTTATGGACATATATTAGTAATGGTTAGCCAATGTTACATCTTTTTTTCTTCGTATTTAATATCATAAATTTTTTCGATAGAGGGGATAATAGTTTTTTTTTTTTCAACCACTGCCCTTGGAATATGGTAAATGGGAATATGGCTATTCCATGGGAGAGTATGAAATACGAATTTTAGAATAAGAACGTTTGACTGGAATACCAATTCTTAAGGGGTCTATCACCTTTTTTATGCATGTTTGAAGGAATAGCATGGAATAAGATCATATTCCAACTAGGAATAGGGCATTCAAATACTACAATGTGAACAAGTATAGAATAGAGCATTAACTTGATTAGAATATATTCACCTGAAAAGGATAATATGTTCTATTTCGAAGACTTCAACTTAGCCATGATCTTATCCTTAATGAATTGAAGGTCCTCTATTTTTAGGTCCCCTAGGTTCATGGGAAGTCCCACATAGGAACCTAAAGAATTCTCTCTTCAAATTTTCAAGATGGACGCAAGCCTCTCAACCATAGATTTATCTAGCATACTTTAAGAAGCATTGGATTTAACATTAATTGATTATGGTTATAAATGGGTTAACCCATCTAGATCCATTTATTAAATGGATTAGGTTCAGTTTTAGACCTTTAAGCTTTTTGATAGTTTGGCCAAGCCTATTTAATCTATTTAATAGTTGTTTAACCCATACAAAACTTACTATATCTATTTAGCCTGAACTGATTAGCTTGTTTAACTCATTTTAAGTCCACTAACCTATTAAAGCTACACTTAATCTATTTAACCTATTTAGCCCAATTAGATCTATTTAGTGAATAAGTTGTATGGGTGGAGTTGGGATACCTAGTTAATAAAAAAGTTAAGTTAATTATGATTTGAATTTCTTAATTGTTTAATAAATAAGTCAAATTTGGGTTGATGAATTTTTTGACCCAATCTACGTCCAGTCAAACAAATCCAATTGCCACATCTTTTAATGAGGTAGAGGTTTAAGAGTGAGGCAAAAGGGCTTTATATGCTCTGTTCAATAATTTTGGTGCATTGAAAGGTTCGATGTATTCAAAGATAGTGTCCAAGTTTGGACGTTGCTCTCCTTTAGGTTTAGTGTAATTGGTCTATAACCAAATCCATTAATCTAACATTTGAATCATACTCAAAATTAAGAATAGCGAATCAGGTCTAGGTCGAAATCAAAATCAAATTTTATTCTTGGTTAATGAAATCAATGTAGTTTAATGCATCAAAAATAATTGCTTAAAGTTAGACTTATATTAAACCTAGTTAGGCAAACTAAGTGATTCGGCAATCCAAATCTTAAATCTAAAGCCAATTGTGGTTTGGATTAAACTAGAGCTGGTTTAAGCCCATTTAGTAACATTTTTTGAGAGCCAAAAAGTACTTTTGGAAGGATCAAAAGCATTTTTGGAAGATTCTAAGATGTTTAATAAAAATTTCAAAATAACATTCTAGATTCTTCAAAAGCCAAAAAAAAAAAACCTACTAGGGAAAGCTTTACTTGAGACTTGTCTAGAAGTTGTTTTCATTGCATCAAGATGTCACATGTTCAAAATACAATAGTATTCACTACAAAAAAATCAACTTTTGCCTACGATTTTTTTCGTAGGGAAAGAGAAAAAAATCGTAGGTAAAGCCTTTCCCTACGATTTCTGTCGTAGGCAAAAGTATAAAAAAATCGTAGGGAAAAGTGCGTAGGGAAAGCCTTTGCCTACGACTTTTAAAAATTGTAGGCATAGATCAGACCTTTTCCCTACGATTTTTTTCGTAGGTAAAGATCATAATTCGTAGGGAAAGAATGAGAAGAATTTGAAATTCAAATTTAAATTTTAAAAACTATTGCCTACGAAATTAAAAAATCGTAGGGAAAAATCAAAAATATTTTTATCAATATCTTTCCCTACGATTTGTCTTAAAATCGTAGGGAAAAATTGGCTAATTATAATTTTTAAAAAAAATTTTCCCTATGAAAAACCCTAAAATCGTAGGGAAAAATAGGAAAAAATATTTTTTATACACATCTTTCCCTACGATTTACCTTAAACTCGTAGGGAAATGTTAGGTAATAAAAATTTTTAATGATTTCTTTCCCTACGAAAAACTTTAAAATCGTAGGAAAAAATCAAGAATTTTTTTTATCCACTTCTTTCCCTACGATATCGTAGGAAAAAATTGGCTAATAATAATTTTTAATGATTTCTTTTCCTACGAAAAACCCTAAAATCGTAGGAAAAAGTTGGCTAATAATAATATTTAATGATTTGTTTCCCTACGAAAAACCTCAAATGAATTTTCTTAAAATCGTAGAAAAAAAATAGCTAATAATAATTTTTAATATTTTCTTTTCCTACAAAAAAAATCTAAAACCGTAGGTAGAAATTAAAAGAGGTTCATGGCAATTGATCAACTTACATGATCATCAAGCATATATAGCAATTATAGCATATATGATGATGATATCAATATTATTGTAATTTGTCAAGTTAATAGTCATTATAATATAATAATTGATCAAAAATATGATATATGCTTAAATTATTAACTTTGTTCTTGTCACGAGTAGTTTGCATAATTTGATGAGCTTCATATTTTCCACAGTCCCAATTGGAAAGAAAATATCAAAATTGAACACCATAGATAATATTACCTGCTCTACATATTCACTAGCTAACGCTATTGTCATCATGAGTTGATCTACTGGAAAGATATTACCAAATAATTTCCATAGTATGTCATAGGAACTAAAGTCTCTAAGACCTTAACAATTACCTGTCAATTGAATGATATTATATCACATAGCACTAATTCTTGCAACCTGCTATGCAATCCCAATGCTGAACCACCAGTTTTAAGATGTTTTATGCATGGGTCACCTGTGACTTCTCATAGGTTCAGGACTCATGGACAATGTACGTGAAACTGATCCATGAAAGAACTCTAACTGGTGGTTGTTTCGCATGATTACTGCTCTCTTATTCAGTTGGTAATCTTTGCATTTTTGACCTTAATCAAACTGCAATTTTGGTCTCAGTTCATCATGATCAGAAAAGATGAATTTATGCCATGCCTAGCCCTTATGAGTAAAAGATAAAACATCCCAGTGAAACATGGAAAAATCAATGGGTCAAAACTAAAGTTGGATTTGGCCAAAACTAAAAGTTTTCAATAGCTCGTATGATTTCCCCGTAGCTGGCCTGAATGATTGACTTGAACTGGTGGCCCAGCCTCTTAGACATCTCCAGTCCCAGTAGGACAACTATGCTCGTATTTAAAACTACTTAGACTTGCATTCAGTGTGCCATAATTTGGACCAATTAATGCTGCACAATAAGAGCCAGTATGGCACATAGATGTTTAACATAGGTATGTACTCTCTCTATAAATGCAGACATGAAGACATGCATCTTGGCATGAGCAACCACGCTCAAACACACATGCATGCACACCCACATGTATAACTTTATGTACACACATGCATGGCCTTGTTTGACTTGCCTTCCTACCTCATCACCCAGTATGGAACAGAAGAGACATTTATCTATTTCAGAACTCTCAATTTGTAACCATTGACATATTCATGCAACAGCACTCAACTTGCATAAAGAAAATTGGATGGCATTAAGCATCTAAATTTTCTCAAGCAGGGACAGTCATGTTTCCATTATAAACAGATTTCAAAGTCATTGTGCACATCATTTACAAACCAATGGACTTGGGCAACACGTGATCATGTAACACCCTTGTATTCAATATGATACAAAGGATCTGGGATCATAAATTGATATCATGACATGTCTCAAAGTTAAAACATTATGAAAACAGTATTGCTGTGAATTCCAGCCCATTTCTGCCTACAAGCCTAGGATTAACTGATCCACATAGGATTTGATATCAAAAATACAACAGACAACTATGATCATGCATGATAGAGCTGCAACAGTTTGAGGATTAGCTAAGAGCTCTTATTGATTGAACCTATCAGGTTTTAAGAGCATTTATGCAGCAAAATTATGACTTAATCAGGACTATCGTAATTACAGCCAAATGATCTTGTCTAGAATTGGGATCTAACTTCATAAGATCTAGATATAACAACAAACTCAGATTAGTCAATGAGAAATAACATTACCTTAAGAATCTCAGGATATTATATTTTCTAGCCCCTTCCCCTCAACAAAACACAAGCAGTTCAATCAAAACGACATCCGAAAATAAAACCCCCACATCCTTGAAAGCGGTAAATCGAACACCTGATTCCCTACTGCACTTTGAATAAATCCAAGCTCAATCATCCGAAATGCAAAGAAAAAATATATGCCCCACATCAGTGAAAATACATCACACATAGTCTGCAGGATCATATATCTAGAGCTACCGATAGCAAGTAAACAGAAAGCATCAACGGCAAACCAGAACAGAAAAACGAACCGAAACAAAGAATCCGGCAAGTACACCCGACCGAAGCCCTAGATTGATCGCCCGCAGAGGCGAGCGATCCGGGGTACGAAAATTGATGGATTTGGAGAGCAAGACAACGGGACTTACTCGGATGGGCGGAGATCTCTCCGGAATGGGCGATCGAATCGGAGCCCCTTCTCGCTACGCTAAGGGTTTCGTCCCTTCGCCGGGCTAGGGCTAGGGTTCCGAGGGGGTGACGAGAATGGCCGAGAGCGAGCAACCCGGCCGACGACGATGATGCAACCCGACCGGCGACGATGATGCAACCCGACCGGCGACGACGCGAGGCGGAGGATTTAGGGTAAATCGTAGGGTGGAGGCCAGGAGCAGAGAAGCGGAAGCGGAATAGATCGATCGGGGTTGTGATTTTAATTTACAACCCTTCCTTTCCCTACGATTATTAACAAATCGTAGGGAAACAATTTCATATTTTTATTAAAAAATAATTCCCAAAACCATTCGAAAATTATTTTTCCCTACGATTTTATGAAAATCGTAGGGAAAGGATTCTTGAGAAAATAAATTTTGGAGGAAGTTTTGCCTCCAAAAAAAAATTAAAATAAAATAAAATTTAATTTCCTAAACTAGTCTTTCCCTACGATTTTAAAAATCGTAGGGAAATAAATTATTTTTCAAAAAAATTATGGTAAAACTTTTTGAATTTTAAATAAATATCAAAACCTTTACCTACGATTTTTAAAAATATCGTAGGTAAATGAACTTTTCCCTATGATTTCAGTAAAAATCGTAGGTAAAAATCAATCCCTACGAGTTTCAAAAAAACGTAGGGAAATTGGATTTCCCTACGATTTATTAAAACTCGTAGGGAAAGGTTGGATTTCCCTACAATTTTTTTAAAAATCGTAGGGAAAGGATCCGTATTAAATTTTTTTTTATTGTTATTCATATTTAAAACTCAATAATATTTGGCTCTAAATGTAATTTTCATGCCCATTAAGCATTATATTAATGATGCAGGAGTGATTACTATGATCGCAACCGTCGGATCGTCTCCGATCGATGAATCGCAAACGTCGGATCGATCATTACCGAGCAGGATCAATCGATCGCAACCATCGGATCATCGGATTGATCGTCGGATCATCGCCAATCGGGATCATGGCTTGAATTAATCGCAACCATCAGATCGTCTCCGATCGGATGGATCGCAATCGTCGGATCTATCAATCAAGATCATGGCTTGGATCGATAACTGTCAGATCATCTCTGATCGGATGGATCGCAATCATCGGATCGATCATCGCCAATCGAGATCATGGCATGGATCGATCGCAACCATCGGATCGTCTTCGATCGAATGGATCGCAATCGTCAGATCTATCATCGCCAATCAAGATCATGGCTTGGAGCGATTGCAACTGTCAGATCGTCGATCGGATGGATCGCAATCATCGGATCGATCATCGCCAATTGAGATCATGGCATGGATCGATCGCAATCATCGGATCGTCTTTGATCGATGGATCGCAATCGTCGGATCTATCATCGCCAATCAAGATCATGGCTTGGAGCGATTGCAACTGTCAGATCGTCTCTGATCGGATGGATCGCAATCGTCGGATCGATCATCGCCGATCAAGATCATGGCTTGGATCGATAACCATCGGAATCGGATGGATCGCAAATCTATCATCGACAATCAAGATCAATTAGTCTTTGTACAATAGACTCCGGTGCACAAAGCGCGCAACAGGTTCGGGTAATGGGCTCCGGCCACCTTATCTGCAGCATTGAATTAATTTAATTAAATTCAATCAACCGTCCTAGAGATTGATAGTAGCAATTCACGAATGATATCCCTTCGTTCGCTGCATTGACTGCATTTGATTTCTAACAACATTTTTTTTCTTTATTTTATAAAAAATAGATTTTATTTTCTATTTTTTTATCTTTACAAATTACTTTTGGTAATTAAATAGAAATAAAAATTACTTTTTTATTTCTTATATTTATTATAAAAAATATCTTTTAAAAGGATAACTAAAAAAAGATATATACATAATATTTTTATTTAATATTATATTGCATAATAATTATATATATAATATATTCTATATTATTAAATAACTTTATAACATGTTCTATATACATTATGTATTACAATATAAGATTAATAATTTTATTAACAATATGATAATACATAATAAATTATAGTATACAACAATATTATAATAAGTAATTATTTTGTTATATAAAAATATTATATAATATATTTATTTTTATTTATTATATATAATACATATTACTATATATAATATATGTAAATAATAATTAATATAAATATAGTAAATATAAAATTTGATTTTAGAAAAGGTATATAGCCTTTCCCTACTATTTTCGTGAAAATCATAGGGAAAGGGTTGGATTTTGAAAAAAAGGGTTTTTCCTACGATTTTTATTAAATTCGTAGGGAAAGGTTGGCTGTCTTTACCTACGATTTTTGTGAAAATCGTAGGTAAAATATGCATTCTTTCCATGAAAGGCTCTAGAGTCTTTCCCTACGATTTTTATGAAAATCGTAGGTAAAAGTATGCATTGCTCTAGAACGCGTCGAGCCCTTTCCCTACGATATGATAATCGTAGGGAAAGACTATTGACCTTTCCCTACGATTTTTTTGAAAATCGTAGGAAAAGACTTTTTAGAAAAATAAAAAGCCTTTCCCTACGATTTTCAAAAATTGTAGGGAAAGATCCAGATCTTTCCCTACGATTTTTTAAAAATCGTAGGTAAAGATTTTTTCAGATAAATTTTGGAGGGAGATTTTGCCTCAAAAGTTTATATAGCCTTTCCTTACGATTTCCAAAATATCGTAGGGAAAGGCTCGGGATCTTTCCCTACGATTTTTTAAAAATCGTAGGGAAAGATTTTTTCAGAAAAATTTGGAGGGAGATTTTGCCTCCAAAAATTTATATAGCCTTTCCCTACGATTTTCAAAAAACCGTAGGGAAAGATCCCCCTACGATTTTTTGAAAATCGTAGGGAAAGGTTTAACCTTTTGACTATAGAATCTTTGCCTACGATGTTTAAAAAGTCGTAGGGAAAGATATCTTTTGCCTACGATTTTAAAATCGTAAAAATCGTAGGCAAAAGTCATTTTGTAGTGATTCATGCTATTATGATATTATTACAATATATAATTTTCTATTGTATTATATTAAAATATTACTATTATAAGAGCATTATAATGATATAATATTTTTATAATAAAATATATTTGTATAATACACAATAATGTACTAATATATAGTTATTATAATGTATTATGACATGATATAACAATTATATTATATTGCATTATGATGATGAATCAATATTATATTGTAATAATATCATTATAGTATAATAATATTCTAAAAAATATTATATTTTAAGATATATAAATTATTATTTGTTCTTGTCAAGGTGTAATTTGATGTTATCCTAGTCCAAGGAAAAATATGAAAGAAAGCAAAATAAACCACATAATATTCCGCTCTCTATTTTTTGCACATACTAGTAGTTAAGGCTGAGTTAACATATTCAAGTCCCTAATTAAAGCAAATATCCTTATAGTATCATAGAAATAACTAAATCCTAAGACTAATTTTAAATGTCAATTGAGATAATATCGGAAGATAACCTAATTTGTTGCAGCTCATGCTATGCAATAGAACCAAGAACCACCATTTTGAATTATATGGGTCACTGCTCTTTCTTAAGCAACCATGGACATGCGATGCAATCCATCTTAACTTCGTGTTTGATGTTAGCATATGGTAATAGACCTTGAATGTTGTTTTACATGATTGAAATGAATCATGAACTCTACCTTGGTTGTTTGTCTCTATTGTTAGTAACTCTTCTAACATTTTTTGGTAGATTCTTCTTTACTTGAACTTTAATGCATGTTTAAAAATATTAAAAGAAAAAAGAGACCTTAATAAAAGAGCACTGAATGTCAAAACAGATGTCCTGACTTTTCATAAAGAATTTACCATGTGCTTCCTCTCTTATTTGGTAATATCTATTTTCTTTTCTTAAAAAAAAAAAAAACTAAGGCTAATTGCTTGATTTATTCAATATAGCTCCATTATATGGATTGTGTAGTATACTTGAGTTATCTCCTCAATTAATTTAAGAGAGATTTGAAGGACAAAAGGAAAGCCAAGTAGAGTTACAGCAATATTTAAGACAAATTTTGCCAATATGTTAGGACATAGATTTACAGCATGAAGAGGGAAAGAATCATGATTTGACATTGTTCTAAGAGAAGATTTCTTAAATCGTAGTGACATAACATAGCTGCTAAGGAGGCATTCTTGAGTTCTTAAATAGAAGCTATGCATGGTTGATGTTTTTTTTTTTTTGTGACCATATAAGGTTTAGGGTTTTGAATTTGACTTCTAAGACTACTTTATTTTGATACATTAAGAATATGTTTGGGTTAGCTATTGAGAGTCAGCTGATAGCTGGCAGTTAGTAGCTGAATTATTAATTATTTATTGTTGGCCGTTAGTTAATAGCTGTTGGTTGTTTTTAATAAAGTATTTGATTGAATTATTGTAGCTATTGCCGTTAGAGTGTTAAATGGCCAATAAATTTTTTTTATAATATATTATTTTTTCATCAATTTTTTAGTCAATGAGTTATGTAAATAAAAGAAAAAAGCTTAAAATATTAATTGATACATAAGCAATCCCATATTCATAAATATAAGTAATATAATTAATCCATACAAATCTAAAATATCCTAATAACATCTTAATATTAATGTTAAGCTTTTATTCTCGTTAAAAACATCTGTTGGAGGAGATAGCAGAAGACCAAGTATTTGAAGGAAGGAAGAAAATATAAAATATAAAATTTAGTTTGATTGACAAATATATATATATATATATATAGACACGCGTGCGCGCCCCTATAATTTTTATTTTGACTATGAAAGCAACGGTTGAGTTCGATAGCTCCTTTATTTAGCTTGTTTAAGCAATCAACTTTTGAAAGGCAATTACTAATTGAACTTATCAGCTAGTTATCAAATATTTTTAAATTAATTAAAGATTAATAATTATCAATTTGCCTTCAATAAATTATAAATCATATTTAATTAGTTGTTGACCCTTTCAAGTGGTTGGTCACTGCAACAAAAAAAAAGAAGAATAACAATTCTTTTTTTTTGAGCTTTTGGGAAGCATTGTGAAAATCCGAAACCTACTGATGGGCAGTTAATGATGCTTAAAAATTTTTAACAATGCTTTTAAGCATCGAGATTTTTTGATAAAAAAATAATTTTTTAATGAATATCGATGCTTTTTAGTGTCGACATCGTATTTTTAATTGAATTTTTAATTTACAATGCCGACGCTTTTAAGCGTCGGCATTGTAATTTTTTAATGCAATGCCATGCATCATTTTTTTAATCTCGTGCAGAATGAAACTGTTTCAATTTTCATGCAAATAGAGAGGGCGCAATTCCCTCCTGCTCCTTGATTTTATCTCCTGGGCAGCATTTCATTCCTGCCTTCTTTTCTCTTCTCCTCCTCACTTTCGGCTTTTTTGCTTCTTTCTATCTTGACCTTCGAGTGCCTCCACCGCGGATGCCCCCTTCTTCTCCCGCTGCCATGCCTTTGACCCCGCTATCCACCGCTTGGCCCGCGCTCGCCGCTTCTCCAACATCGAAGCTCTCCTCGAGCTCCTCAAGAAGGACCTCCGCGCCTCCGATGAGCCATTCCTCTTTCATTAAAAATTCTTTCTCGTGAGCTTGTATGACCGGGATGAGGAAGAGAACCTCGTTTCTTTGTTTATATAGCCGGGATCCCCTCTGCCGCCTTCAAGTCCGCATCCTTCTTCCACAAGATTGGCCAGATCTAGCACGAGCTCGGCCGCTTCGACATCGCCGCCAACTGCTTCGAGAGGGCCACTGATCTGACCTCTACGATTTCGATCAATGGGATTGGCCGCGAGGAGGAGAGGAGGCTCCTCCTCGATCTCAATCTTGCGAGGTCGAGGACGGCATGGGAGGTCGCTGATCGGAATCTCGCGATCGTGCTCCTCAATCGATCCAAAAGCCTCCTCTTCGGATCGCTGCTGCGTTCCAAGCTCTAGCGACGCAATACCTTCAGTTTGGGAAGCTCGATCTCGCCAAGCATTCACCACAGGGGAATTCCGATGCTTTGAAATTGCTGACGGAGGTGCTAGATCTCTATGAGAAAGGGATCGCAGCCGCGAAAGGCCACGCCAGAACCCTAGATCTGGAGGAGTTTAAGGGGCATTGCCTCCGGTTTCTGGCAGCGAAGCAGCTCCAGGCGGAGGACTACGAAGGGGTGCTGTGATGCATCAGGGTTATCTGGGGCGACGCGGCGGCGGAGCACCCGAGCATGGGGTTCGTAGCAATGAGGGCGTGGCTAGGGGCCGGACGGCTGGGAGAGGCAGAGAGTGAACTCAAGAGGATGATGGCAAACAAGGAGGTGCCCGAGGGCATCTGCATCACTGCCGCAAAGGCGTACCTAGCGGTGAAGGGGGCGGAGGCAGCTCGGGGGGTGCTAGCGGGGCTGGTGGAAAAGTGCCGGGTTGGCGCCGGGGCGGCACGGGTTCACAACGCCTGCGGGATTGTGCGGCACGGGTTCGCAAGGAAGCAGACGATCTGAACGGCATCGTGACCTACACCACCAGCTGGGCCGCACACATGTCGCTGCCGGAGGATCTGGAGCACGAGTTCACCTACCTAAGGAGGGCGATGCTCGTGTGCCGAGTTGCATGAGGCGGCGACAGAGGAGAAGGGGACCTCCTTGTTCTCGATTATTTTTTTTAAAATTATGCCAACGCTTTAAAGCATCCCAAGGTAAAAATTTACCTACGCTTTAAAGCATCGAATGTATTTTTTAAAAGCATTGAAATTTTTTATCTTCACTTTTATTTTTTTTTAATGCATATAAAAGTATCAAAATAATATTTTTTTAATACTTTATAGCGTCGATAAACGATCATTTTAGCGAAATAGCAAGAATTTATACCAATTTTCTCAAAAATTGATCCCGACTTAATTACTGGCTTTGCACTTTGGTACTCAGCATAACGGAAAAAATATTGATAACAATATTTCATTGAAGCGTTTATTTCTTTTGAAGATTCCCAAGATGATTTGATTTGCGACCGCAATGCCTTGAGAAGTGGACTGCAGATAAGGTCGAAAAGACGTCCATTTGCAGGGACACGAAGAATAGACCGATGTAATTGATCATCGGTGATTCAGTAAGTGATTTTATAATGATTTAGCGCAACATTAATTCTCGGTCCATTTCAATCGAAATGAAGGCGCCAATAAAACTCCGTACACCTGTAACATGATGAAATGTCCAAGTCCAGTTGAACATAATTCTTGTACCAACCTGATTTCGTTTTCACGTCCGGAATTTCTGGACCGAAGCTAATAATGCACCTTATCGCTAGCTCGAAATGACCCAGAGACCCAGGAGACGTTCCAACTGCTCTTTTTTTTTTTTTCCACTAACTTTGCTAGCCAACGCTTAGCCGTTTATTGCACTGACAATGATGAAAAACATGTAATACTTGTGTTTAATGAGATGATTGATCATTTGTCGTAGGTAAATCATACCTAACTTTTATTCTATTTTATCTTATAGACTGAAGATGGATGCTTCTTTCTTTGTAAAAAAAATCTCAGTTTCCTCCTCACTGACCCTATTAATTGCCACTGACATGTATTCTAGTATTAAGGAGGTCTTCCATGCATCTAGATACCACCATAACATATATCCATATCTTGCTAGGTATACCATGCTTTCTGATGGGGTCAGTTGACCCCATGAAATATAAAAATTTTTGAACGGCCCCAAAGGCCCAGACTCTAACGCCAGCCCCAGCGATGGCCCTCAGCGACGGCCTCCCGCGACGGCCTCCAGCGCCGGCTTCCAGCGCCAGCCTCCAGCGCTGGCCAAAGGCCGACAGGCTCCAGCGCCAGCCGCCAGCGTCGGCCTCCAGCGTCGGCTTCCAGCAACAGGCTCTAGCGCCGGCCCCCGAGGCTGGCACATCAAAGGCCAACACCCGTCAAGGCTGGCCTCTCGAAGCTAGCCGACCCCGGCACATTCCCAGCCGGCCCCAGCATGTCCAAGCTAGCCGGCCCCCGGCATTCCCAGGTGGCCCCTACTCCTCCAGGCAAGTCGGCCCCGGCGTCTCCAGTCCCGCCGAGTCGGCCAAGGCCATCCCCGGCCGGCCCGACTCGGCCTCGGCATCTCCAGTCCCGCTGAGTCGGCCAAGGCCATCCCCGGCCGGCCCGGCTCGGCCCCGGCGTCTCCAGTCCCGCCGAGTCGGCCAGGGCCATCCCCGGCCAGCCTGGCTCGGCGCCGTTGTCTCCAAGTCCGTCGATTCGGCCCCACCCCGGCACTACCTTGCCGGCGGGATAGGCCCCAGCCATCTCAGGTTGACCCAGCTCGGCCCTGACAAGACGGGACCCCGCGGTCCCCGCCAGATCAGCCCCAGCGGTTCAAAAAACCACCTCTCTGACGCGCGCTGCCCGACAGCCCCGCTGCTGATGGGACGTAACCCCTAGATTCACGCAAGGGCTCTGCAGACGTTCTGACTTCACGACACCCCACGTGGTCGTGCCAGTGTCAACCCCTATAAAAGGGTAAATCCACTCACCAAACAGGTACGGGCGATAACCTCCAAAATCGCCATCTAAACTCTTGAAAGAGATTCCTCTTCTGGGAGACCCCTCTTCTCCACCCAAAAATAGGGCTCACTCGAGCCCTTCTTCAGCTGTGACCTCAGTCACTAACTTGGCCGTCGGAGGGTCCCGCCGGAGCCCCCTCCGGTCCCGGGACTTCCTTGCAGGCAACCCGGCGAGGCGAGGATTCGAGGAGCGCCTCCGTTCCCGACGTCCAGGAGAGGTGATCGAGCGTCATCAGATTGCGCGCCAAGTAGGGGGGGCTAAGAAAAAGTAGCGAACGTTCTCCCTGAGCTACATCTTTCGTCCCCCCTCTTCTTCCAGAAGCTATGGTGGTGACACGAGCCTAGGACGCCTCCGTCAGCTGCCCGGCGGGGCTCCCCCCGCCAACTAGATAGCAGGAGGCCAATCCCCCTGCTACCAGCCCTCCGGTTGCCGGCCTGCCGCCGAACGCCGCCCTCCAAACGGCGGAGCAGCTGGCAACCCTCTCCTAGCAAGTTCAGAATCTCACTGCCATGGTCCACGGACTCCAGCAGCAGCAGTCCGTGGCCACCCAGCACCAGACTGCTCCCCCCGCCAGCCAGCAGTCGGCGAGGGGAGGTTCTTCCCGGCGAGGGACCGGTCGACGTCAAGCTTCCCCCAGGAAACCTCGACGCGAGCCCTCCAAGCGGCCGCAGTCCCCTGACCACGGCCCCAATGAGTTTCCTCCCAAGCCACATCACGAGGAACCCAGGCGGAAGTCCCGACTTCCGTCTCCATCTTCTGCTTCCTCTTCTTCTTCCTCCGAGCCATCCCGAAGGGCCCCGACGATCAACCGCCAGGTGGAGGAACGCCTGGAGGAGTACAACAGGCGACTAGACGAGCTCGCCAAGAAGATCAACCGTCAGCCGGAGGAAGAGTTCGACACTCGTCCTCCCTACACTCGCCGCATACTGGAGGAACTGGTTCCCTCTAGGTTCCGCTTCCCCTAGGTGGACCCATACGATGGTACGACCGACCCCCTCGATCACCTCGAAAGTTACAAGGCTATGATGCAAATCCAGGGTGCCCTAGATGCCCTCCTCTGCAAGGCCTTCCCCGCAACTCTGCGGAGGGCCGCACGTGCATGGTACTCACGCCTGCCCCCTTACAGCATCGACTCCTTCCGGGAGCTGGAGAGGGCATTTTTGGCCCACTTTGATGCCTGCCGCCGATCCCAAGGGTGGTAGACAGCCTCTTCTTCGTCCGCCAGAAGGAAGGAGAGTCACTGCGGGACTTCGTGTCCCAATTCAAAACCGCCGCCCTCGAGGTCTACCATCTCGACGATGCGGTGGCCTCCCTAGCGCTGAAGCGGGGACTCCTTCCGTCCCGCTTCACCTTCTCCCTGGATAAGAAGCCCCCGAGCTCTTATTCCGACCTCCTCCTCCGGGCCCAGAAGTACATCCGTGCTAACGAGGCTGACTCGTCCAGAAGGAAAGCCGGCAGGAGTTCCAATAAGAAGCCAACCCCCACGGAACCAGCTGAGGGACGATCCAGGCGGCCCGAGCCGCCGAGTTGCTTTGACCAACGGCCCCAGGCGCTGGTTCCTAAGGGGCGGTTTACTCCTCTCACGGTTCCGATCTCCCACATCCTGCTAGAGATTGAGGAGGAGCCGTACTTTCAACACCCACGTCCCCTAAAGTCAATAAACCCCCACAACGAAGAGCTTTACTGCCGGTATCACCAAGATTATGGGCATGACACCGAAGATTGCCGCCAGTTGAAGAAGGCCATAGAAAAGTTTATCCAGCAAGGCCACTTGGGCAAGTTCGTTCGAGGGAACCTCACGGCCCCGGATGCGTCGGCACCTCCAGCGCCTCAGATTTTCCCCAACAATGCCCCAACAGAAGGAAGCAAGCTGGCATCAAAATGGGAAGCTTCTCCCCCACATTCGGAATGCGACGGTACTCTCGGTAGCTTGCTGATCCTTTAATAAAGTATTATTCAAAATATCCTTGTCTTATCACGCTCTTGGGATGAGTGTACTTCTTAGACAGAGACTGACTCCGCATCGGCGCCAAAGATCAACTCCGCGTTGGCACCAAAGACCAACTCCGCGTTGGCACCAAAGACCAACTCTGCGTCGGCACCAAAGACCGACTCCGCGTCAGCACCAAAGACCGACTCCGCGTCGGCACCAAAGACCAACTCCGCGTCGGCACACCAAAGACCAAATCCGTGTTGGCACCAAAGACCAACTCCGCGTTGGCACCAAAGACCAACTCCGCGTTGGCACAAAAGACTGACTCCGCATTGGCACAAAAGACCAACTCCGCCTCGGCACCAAAGACCAACTCCGCGTTGGCACCAAAGACTGACTCCGCGTCGGCAACGAAGACCGGCTCCGTGTCGGCACCCTCAAGCTCAAGACCTGCGGATTCCCATCAACGGAGTTTCCTGGGGGCAGACAAACCCCCAAGCTGGTCAAAGGGAGCTCACTGGCATCGCGGCCCACGGGACACTACTCGGCCCCGGCACAGTGCACCCGAGTCGGTCAAGACCCTAAAGGCTCCGTATCCGGCTGAGTCGCCTCTCGCAGCGGTTCCACACCCACGAGGCGGTGCAAAAGGAACCTGACGACGCCCAGCTCTCAGGTCACCCCTCGGGGTTCATTCCCAGACCCCGCGTTGGGAGAGGATTACTGGCCGCCCTCGGCTAGCCAAAGAAGGCACGCAGATGTCCATCCAAGGCAGCGCAAGTCACCAAGGTAAAAGTTCTACACTCCTTTCGCTTAGTCGATGCGGGGCACGCAAGCTCAAGGAGTGTGGGGGGCATTTGATGGGGCCAGTTGACCCCATGAAATATAAAATTTTTTGGACGGCCCCAAAGGCCCAGACTCTAACGCCAGCCCCAGCGACGGCCCCCAGCGACGGCCTCCTGTGACGGCCTCCAGCGCTAGCCTCCAGCGTTGGCCAAAGGCCGACAGGCTCCAGCGCCAGCCGCTAGCGTCGGCCTCCAGCGTCAGCTTCCAGCAACAGGCTCTAGCGCCGACCCCGAGGCCGGCACATCAAAGGCCAACACCCGCCAAGGCTGGCCTCTCGAAGCTAGTCGACCCCGGCACATTCCCAGCCGGCCCCGGCATGTCCAAGCTAGCCGGCCCCCGGCATTCCCAGGCGGCCCCTACTCCTCCAGGCAAGTCGGCCCCGGCGTCTCCAGTCCCGCCGAGTCGGCCAAGGCCATCCCCGGCCGGCCCGACTCGGCCCCGGCCTCTCCAGTCCCGCCGAGTCGGCCAAGGCCATCCTCGGCCGGCCCGACTCGGCCCCGGTGTCTCCAGTCCCACCGAGTCGGCCAAGGCCATCCCCGGCCGGCCCGACTCGGCCCCGGCGTCTCCAGTCCCGCCGAGTCGGCCAAGGCCATCCCCGGCCAGCCCGACTTGGCCCCGGCGTCTCCAGTCCCGCCGAGTCGGCCAAGGCTATCCCCGGCCGGCCCGACTCGGCCCCGGCGTCTCCAGTCCCGCCGAGTCGGCCAAGGCCATCCCCCGGCCCGACTCGGCCCCGGCTTCTCCAGTCCCGCCGAGTTGGCCAAGGCCATCCCCGACCGGCCCGACTCGGCCCCGGCGTCCCCAGTCCCACCAAGTCGGCCAAGGCCATCCCCGGCCAGCCCGACTCGGCCCCGCGTCTCCAGT